>KK901231.1:6784-61355 GCA_000696445.1 Aquilaria agallochum
TCTCCCGTTACATAGGAGGGACAAATCCCATCTTGATCATACAAATCCCTCCGCATGATATGTGACATACCCAATGACCTCCTTCAAGTTCACTCAGTTACGAGCAACAAAGGAAAGTATCAAAGTATGTGACTCACATGTAGGGAACCTTGATGATCTTAGGTCGAAGGACTACATATACCATGATCACTATGAGAATCACTTATGACACTCATATAACGATCCATGTAGTGTTCTCATGGTGGGTCGGTCCAGTACACAAGTTCTCCAACTTGTACCCATATGTAGACTACATATCTCATATTAGTCTCCACATATGCTAGTCATTATGTATTATTGCAACCCGCTCCACAATAATACTAGACTAGGGACATTTAAGAATATCATTATTTTAGGGTTACGATTATGTTTGTTAATTTACGCAGAAACAAAACAACAAACATAATTGTTGGATTAATGCCTCAATAACATATCATGACTCAATGTGCAAAAATACAATCATTTCATGATTGGCTTTTTGGGCACAACACTAACACCAACGAGGAGATCCTTGCCGCAAGGATGACCGAGCACGTTGCCCAGGTAGTTCTCTCCTCTTTGTTTATTTGGAGATTTTTCTTTTAAGCTTTCAACATCCTTTTGATACTCATTCGGGGCCTCTTTTTTTGCAGCTTTTGGCATACAGCGGGTATTTCCGCACCTTGGCGCTGAAGCAATTAGAGGCCCGTTCTCGGTCAGAAGATTCTTTGAGAAAAATGAAAGAGTTGTGTGCCTAACACGTCCTTAAATATGGAGAATACTGTAAAGGAGGACGTGGTGAATCTTCGGGCTGAGCTCGCGTCGAGCAAACAGGAACTGCTACTAGATTTTACTGCCAAGGTTGACGACCTCGGCTGAAAATATGTCATCCTCTCTTCAGAGAACGAGGCTCTTCGGAAGGCGAGCGCTGAAGATGTCAAGAACCTGGCGGTGGCGCTTGAACGCCGGCCTCAAGGCCCATATTAAATCTCTGAAGGAGGGGACTAAGAGCAAGAAAAGGAAGAAGCTGGAGGAGAAGATTGCCAAGCTTGGAACTAAACTGGATGCCCTTAGTGCTGAGAATGACAAATCTGAGCAAATGGTGAAAGTGGCTTTCCAAGATGGCTTCTGCCTGGCGCGGCACCAAGTCATTGCTCGGCACTCCGACCTCGACCTTTCCTACTTGTCCACCTTGGATTTTCCTGAGGGGCCTCAGGAGGTATGGTCAAAGATAGATTTTCTCAATCTTCCTCCAGCTAAGCCGGTGCCTCCCTCTGAGCCTGATGATGATGAGACATCAGATGTCCCTGCTCAATCATAGGCTTCTTCTTACTTTCTTGTACTCCTGCTTGCTCGTACATCTTTTGCCTTAGAATTTTTGAATGAAGATTCTTTCTCCAATCTCCATCCATTCTTTCGAATATGATTTTTTTAGAGGTAGTTCTAAGCGCGCACTTTCGGTGAATTCGGCCGTACTTACTTCTTCGGGGAGAGTAGTTTTAGACCTTTTCTGAACTCTGCCAAGTTTATACTCCATCCAGGAGTTAGTTCCGAAAGAAGAACCATTAAGGAACTAATTTTTCAATCTGACGACATCATTTGTCTTGTGCCTTTATTGATGACTGCGGGGAAGAGTAACTACAATCTTTCTGAAAAAGGTTCTAAGTATAGAATTTCTTTAGGGCATCTGAATGCCAGGTGTTTTTCAGTTCTTCCCCTTCGCTGTCGCCGAGCTGGTATACTCCCTTTCAGACCTCGTCCATGACCAAGTAAGGTCCTTTCCAATTTGACCGAAGTACCCCGTGGGACGGTTTTCGGGGTTTGAATTCGGCCTTTCAGAGGATGAGGTCCCCTTTTTTTATTCCTTTAGGCCTGGCATGCAAGTTTGCGGCTATGGCCACTCTTTGCTAAAAAGCCTTTCTTTTGAGCTCAGCCATCTCTCTGTGCTCATCCACTAGGTCGAGCTTGGTTCTCAACCCGAGGTCATTTCCTCCTTCGTCCAACACCTGTATTCTAATTGATGGCCGTACTACCTTAACAGGGATAATAGCCTCTGTGCCGAAGACGAGCGAAAAAGGTGTTTCACTCGTAGCTCTTCGAGGGGTTGTCTGATAGCTCCATAGTACACTAGGAAGTTCCCCTGGCCATTTTCCCTTTGCCTCCCTAAATCTCTTTTTCAGACCATCTTTTATGGTCCTATTAGACACCTCTACTTGTCCGTTGCTCTGGGGATGAGCTACGGGGGCAAAGTGCATCTTTATTCCGAGGCTAGTGATGAATTCCTAGAACCCTTTGTCAATAAACTGGGAACCATTATCAGTGACTATCACCCTTGGTATGCCAAACTTGCATATAATTCCTTTCCAGACAAATTTTTGTATATCTTTTGCTATAATAGTTACTAGGGGCTCCGCCTCTACCCACTTTGTGAAGTAGTCTACCACGACCACGTAAAATTTTACTCCTCCAGGTGCTGTCGGGAGTGGGCCGATGAGGTCAATGCCCCATACTGTAAAGGGACAAGGGTAGTCAGTCGAGTTTATTGGTTTCGAGGGCAATCTTTGAACTTTTGCGTGTCTCTGGCAACTGTCACATTTTTGGACGAACTGTCTTGCGTCCTTTCTTAATGTGGGCCAAAAATACCCTTGGCGAAGTATCACTCCTGCCAAAGCATCAGTCCCAATGTGGGCACCGTAGATTCCCTCGTGGACTTCCTTGAGAATTGCCCGAGTGTCCTTTTCGCCAATACATCTTTGCAATGGACTTGCAAATCCTTGTCGGTATAATTCTTCCCCTATTAAGAAGTATCGTCTGGAATGTCTTCTCACTTTTTCCGCTTCGTGAGGGTTTTCGGGAAGCTCTGAGGTTATAAGATACCTCTTTATAGGATTCTCCCATCCTTCCTCCAAGGTTGTTGTGCTCATTACCGCGATGATGGGGTGACTCAATATTTTGGTGAAGTTTTTTGACTTCGCCAGACTATCTGCCTCGGTGTTGCTTCATCGAGGCACATTTTCAATATGCACCGTGTCGAATTCCCAGATGAGCTTTGACACAAGCTCACGGTATTTAGCCAAAGTTGAATCTTTTGCACTGTAGTCCCCTGCCATCTGTCGGACCAGCTGAGAATCACTGTGGGCTTTCAGGTTTCTCACACCAATCTTTCTACCAAGGCGCAACCCTGCTATGAGGGCCTCATACTCTGCCACGTTGTTGGTGACACTAAACCCGAATTTGATGGCTTTCATTACTTCCATGCCTTCGGGGCCACGTATGACTACCCCAACTCCCTGGTGCTCAGAGCCGGAGGCCCCATCCACGAACAGGGTCCATTCTGGCTCACTTTTGCCAAGGTCAAACAGATCACTTTCAGTGAAAGGTACTTCGGCAATGAAGTCTGCCAGGGCTTGGGCTTTTATTGCTTTCCTTGGTTCGTAAATGATATCATACTCTCCGAGCTCTAGGTACCATTTGGAAAGCCTTCCCGAATGATCTACCCTCTTCATGACATCCCGAAGGGGTAGATTACTTTGGACAATGATGGGATGAGCCTGAAAATATGGACGTAGTCTCCTACCTGCTAGTACTAAGGCATAAATAGCTTTTTGAAGTAAGGGGTACATAATTTCGGCTCCATGCAGAGATTTGCTCACGTAATAGACCGGCCATTGAATCGCTCCTTCTTCCTTTACGAGAACTGAGCTCAGTGCTTTTTCATCAATAGCAAGGTATAGCACAAGGGACTCTCCCTCTCGAGGTTGCCGAAGACTGGGTAGTCGGGCCAGATAAACTTTGAGCTCTTTCGAGGCCTTTTGGCAATCCTCATTCCAAGGATGATCATTGTTTTCGAGGTTGCCACAATTTTTTGCTGCCTTAGTGAGTACCTTAAAGAATGCTCGGCAGCGATCTCCATACCTGGAGATGAACTTGCTAAGGGAGGTTATTCTGCCCGTAAGCCTTTGCATATCTTTTGTTGTGACAGGAGTTCAGAATTCAAGTAGAGCTTTGACTTTTTCTGGGTTGGCATCGATACCCCTTTCCGATACCATAAATCCGAGGAACTTGCCCGAACTTATGCCGAAGATGCACTTCTCGGGATTGAGACGAATTCCAAATGCTCTAAGTTGGTGGAAAGTTTCCTCCAAGTCAGCAATGTGGCTGCCAGGGAATCTGCTTTTTACTATCATGTCATCCATGTAGACTTCCATGTTTTTCCTTATTTGACTACTGAAGGCCTTGTTCATTAGCCTTTGGTAGGTAGCTCCTGCTTTTTTAAGCCCGAAGAGCATTCTGACGTAACAATATGTACCGACTTCGGTGATGAAGACAGTTTTTTCCTCGTCCTCGGGGTTTAACCTAACTTGGTGATACCCGCTAAAAGCATCTAGGAAGCTCAGGAGTCCATATTCGGCACTCGAGTCCACCAGTTGATCTATCGGTGGGAGAGGATATGAATCTTTAGGACAAGCATCATTTACATTTCGGAAGTCGATGCACATTCGGAGCTTGTTGCTCCCTTCTTTCGTGGCGATGACTACATTGCTTAGCCATTCGGGGTGCTTGACTTCCCTGATTACACCTGCGTCTAACAGGTGTTGGACTTCGGTTTAGACGAAGTTTTTTTTGTGCACCGAGAGGCTTCGCTTCTTTTGCTAGAACAGCTTTGCCTCTGGGTTTACTTTGAGGCTATGCTGTATTATGCAAGGGTCTACCCCAGGCATGTCTTTCGGTGAGTAGGCGAACAGATCTTTATTCATTAGTAGGAAAGATACAAGCTTTTCCTTTTCTCCTTTGGCCAATTTTTTCCTTATTCGGGTGTTTCGGCCTGGTACAAGCTCTATCTCTTCCGTTTCTACTTTCTCGGGATCCTCTGTCCCTTGTTCTTCTGACTCTTGTGCGGGCAGAGCCTTTCTTTCTGTAGTCTACGAATAATTCATCGTTGGGGCTTTTCTTGCCTTTACAAACACCTTTCGCACCTCCCCCTGGTCGATGATGATCTCAGCATCTTCATCCTTGGTGGCAAAGGTGACTGTTAGGTACTTCACATCCGGGCGAATGTGGAGGTTTCCTTGCATTTTCCTTCCAAGGATGGCGTTGTATGACGAAGGGACATCGATGACGATGAACCTTGTCATTACGGAGGTGAACAGCTCCTTTCTGTTGTCTGCTGAAGTTCCCTTTAGCATCAGAGGAAGATCTACCCATCCAAAAGTAGGAGAAATGACGGATTGGAGGTCACTTCTCGATATCCCCAAGCTTGGTAGCAGGTGTGAGAATAGGACGTCTGTGTTTGAGCCATCATCAATTAGTACTCTCTTGACGTCCCAGCTTCCTATCCTTGCCATAATTAGCAAAGGATCGTCATGGGGAAAAATGACGGTGGATCCGTCCTTTAGGGTGAGCTTCTTTAATGGATTCCTGTACTGTATTACTGAAATCTCTTTGGCTTTTCTTTTTCTTTCCACCGACGGTAGCCCTGTGGTGATCATTTGTATTACTCCTTCCGGGGGAGGGGATGCCTTTTCGGACTTCAGTTTCGACGCCTATCGGAGTCGTATTCTTCATCCTTTACCTTTCTTTCTTCTTCCCTCCTTCCCTTAGGAGAGGGTATGCGCAGGTAACGCCGAAGTTGTCCTTGCTTTATTAGTGTCTCTATGTACTTCCTCAGTTGGAAGCAATATTCGGTATCATGCCTGTGGTCTCGGTGGAATTGGCAGAATTTTTTCATATTCTTCTTGTTGTCCGCGGTCATGGCCTTCGGACGTTGAATCTGAGTCCCTTGCCTTTCCATTGCCATCAGGATGTTCGTCCTCGTGGTGTTCAGGGGAGTGAAGGAGATGGGCTTTCTTCCCTTAAACTTCTGAGGGCGCCCACTTGTTTCAGCTGGGTAGCAGGTTTGCTGACTTGGTCCCTCGGTGCAGACATAATCGGACCTCGGGCCTCCCATTCTTCGTTCTTCGGCAGTCATGTGCTGCTCCGCCCTTCAGTAGAATTCACCGAGCGTGTCAGGGGGATCTTTGGAGAACTTGTAGAACAGTTGGGAGTCTCTCCAAAGTCCTCGTGTCATGGCCAAGGTACGTATCTCCGGCCTGAAATCTGGGACACTCAAGGCTTCTCTGTTGAACCTTTTGATGTAGTCGCGTATGGTTTCACCATTTTTCTGCACTAAATCGAACATTTGGACGGGCATTTTCACCGTTGGGTGGCTCCCGATGAACTTCTATGTGAAGGCAGCGGACAGTTCTTGGAACTCCATGATGCCTCCGGAAGCCAACGAGTTGTACCATGCCGTGGCTGGCCCAGCAAGGGTGACCTCAAAGCATTTGCACAAGGTATCATCATCAGCTCCGTGCAGTATCATACTGCGCTTATACTTGGTCAGATGAGCCTGGGGGTCGGTTCGGCGCTTATACTTTTCCAGCCGAGGTACCCAAAAATCACTTGGCATAGGTGCCTCGACTACTGTTCGGGTGAATGGCAACTCGTCTTCATTTAAGGTTTTTGACAATCTAGCCCAGATGAGCTTTCGAGCTACTTGTCTCTCCACTATTTCTATCCTCTTTAGGATTTTCTTCATGAGGAGCGTGGCACTAGGTTCTTCTTCCTGCTACCGGTAGGCTTCTAGGAATGGAGACTGACGTCTTCTTTTTGGGGATTGGCTTCGGCGTCGGGGAGACGGTGACTTTGCCTCGGGGGTGGAACTCTTTCGGCGAGGGGCCTTGGGTTGCTTTGTCCCCGTTTCTCCCACAAGTTGCGCCCTAAAGGGTATGTTTTTTGTCGAGGATTCATCGCGTTGATCCCCACTTCCCGAGCTCCGATGAGTTAATCGGGAACTCTTCTCACGCCAAGGCGCTGGTGATGAGGGCCTTTCTCCTGGGGTTGGCTGTGGCCACCTTTAATCTAACTACTGCATCATTTCGGCCACAATCGAGTGCTGAAATTCGTGCAGGAAGGCCATAGTAATAGTCAGTGGACATTCGTCCTCGGGCGAGGAAGTCCCTACCGCAGTTTGTTCAGTTGCCGGTTGAGCTTCTGGCGCGGACGGGGACCTTGGGAGTCCCTTGTCCTTAGAATGCCGAGTTTCAAGGATGGCGACCTGGGTATGGTTTCCCACAGATGGCGCCAGCTGATGCCCTTCAGCATCTTCTTTGTGTGTCATGGTGAAGGCGGCAGGAGCTTGTAGAAATGGTAGAAGGCCCGGGACGAACACACTCTGAGAATATCGTCTGAAAATGACAGGAAGCAAGGGTTATGAGGTCCCCGGAGTGTTTTTCCGAGGAGCAGGCTAAGACGCCCAAGTGGGTATTTTTGAGGTAATGAGACAACTAAAGAGCAGAGGTGTACCTTATCTCAAATTAATGTCCTCCCCTTTACCTGGAATAATTACCAAGTATTTATAGAGGGATGAATAGTAATAGTCCTTCTCATTTGGTCAGCCCAGATCATGACACGTGTTTAGCAAGATGCGTTCCACGTCTTTTGGGCAATAGAGGACTCCTACTCGGCACGGGCTACCAGGCTAAGGCTCTGAGATGTCTCGAGAGTGGCGTGCTGGGGTGTCCCTGCAGGCGGTGTGTCAGGACGCGGCTGGGGGGCGGATTATCGGGGATACATCAGAGGCTCCTTAAATGCTCCATAAATGCTCCTGTCATACTCCCGAGGTCTCATTCGGTAGAAGAGACCTTTTTGGAGAACTTGTCTTCCGAGGTCACTTTTGATATTGCAAGAATGTAACTCCCGAAGGTCACCTTTCCCGGAGACACCCCCTCTTCCGGGGATAGCTTGTCCGTCCCCCGAGATCGGCATTGTCGCTTCCCGGCATGGATAAACGCTGAGACTGGATTTCTTGAGGTCAAACATCCTTCCTTTTGCAGTGGGTGATTTCTATTCCGAGGTTGGTGTTTTGCCTGAACCTGTGCCTCCGAAGGGTGATCAGCATCTTGGCTATTAGAACTGACCTAAAAAAATTCCCATCCTTGGGAAGAAAGAGCGTCTCACAAAGGTGCCCTACTCTGCCGGAGGGCCTCTCCTAGTGGCCCTCGGTTTTTGTATTGAGCCGAAGGGGGCCTCCAATTTTGAAGGAACTTTATACCCCAAAAGGTTCTTATTCTTTAATGAGGTCTTGTGGAGACATGACACAATTGGTTAAGGAGCCTCTAACATAAAGACCTCACGCACGCCCCTGACCTCTGGCCAGAGTGGCCTACGGCCAGCTGGAGATACCTATCTCTGAACGTTCAGACCACATTTGACTGTATGTGTGTCATGATCTGAGCGGGCGGTGTCAAACGGCCTCCTCTCTACACCCTCCTATAAAAACTTGTCAAAAACCTTGGTAATCATGGGACACAGAACTTTATCTCCTCTTTGTTTTCCACTCTCTGCTCCTTACTCCCCAATTACTGACTTAGGTGTCAGAAGCTACTCCCCTGGAAACACATTCTAGGGAGCTCCAAACCTTTGTTCTTCTGAGTGTTTTAGGTACCCTTATACCGGAAGTCTCTTCTTCAGGCCAGTATGTCATATGACGAGGTTGCCACTGGGCATCATTTGGCGCCATTTGTGGGAACTCACTCCTAGGTCGCCATCGTTGAGACCTAATGTTCTAGGGACAAGGGACTCCCGAAGTCCCCGTCCGCAATGGAAACTCAACCGGCGATTGAACAACCTGCCGTAGACACTTCTATGTCTCAAGACGAGTGCCCTCTGACGGTCACGATGAGCTTCATGCATGATTTTCAACACTCTATTATGGCCAAGATGACACAACAGCTGGACAAAAGGTGGTCTTAACCACCATCAAGCCGAAGGGCCTCTTCACCAACTACCCACCGGGAGAGAAGTCCTAAGTCTACTCACCGGAGTTCAGGAAGTGGGGACTTCCGCGATGAGTCCTCAACAGAGGACATACCCCCCAGAGGTCATCATGCTGGAGAAACAGGGTCAAAAGGGCCCAAGAGTTCCCACCGGTGGAGTTCATCACTGGATGAGAAGTCACAATCCTTATGCCGACGAAGTTACTCCCCAAAAAGGAGACGTCACTCTCTGTTGCCGGAGGTCACTAAGGAATGAGAAGAGACTAGTACTACCACCCTCATGGAGAAAATCCTGGAGAGGCTTGAAAAAGTAGAAAGGCAGATTTCCCAAAAGCCTATCTGGTCAAGGCAATCGGAGACCTTCACTGGAGAAGAGTCACCCTTCATCTGTGTAGTAGTAGAGGCACCCATGCCAAGTGACTTCTGAGTACCACGCTTGGAAACATATGATGGGCGTAGCGACCCCCATGCGCACCTAATGAAGTATAGACGTAGTATGGTATTACATGGTGCTGATGATGCCACTCTCTGCAAGTGCTTTGAAGCTACTCTCTTTGGGCCGGTGACTGCATGCTATAACTCCCTTGCCATCGAAACGATAATGGGGTTTCAGGAGTTATCCACCACATTCACTCAACAGTTCATTGGAAGCAGACCGACGATGAAGATGCCTGTCTAGATGTTTGACATAGCCCAAAAGAATAGGGAAACCATTCGGAACTATGTTGAGAGGTTCAACTGAGAAGCCCTGAGCGTGCCCAACTTTTTCCCCAAAATTTGCATCCTCGCCATGATCAGAGGACGACGGAGAGATTCACAACTCTTTTATGAGTTCTCCAAAGATCCCTCGGACACCCTCGGTGAATTCTATCGAAGGGCGGAACAACACATGACAGCCGAAGAGCTGAGGATGGAAGGGTCGAAGTCTAATCACCATCACTCCAAAGTTTAGAGTCACCAACCTCGGTACCCAACCGAGGTCGGGGGAAGAATTTGAATATAGAGGGGGAAGAAACCAATTTCGTTCACTCCCTTGAACACCTCAAGAACAAACATACTGGTGGCCATGGAAAGGCAAGAGAGCCCAATCCAGTGTCCGAAGGTCATGACCTTGGACAACAAAAAGATCATGAAGAAGTTTTACCATTTCCACAGGGATCATGGGCACGACACCGAGGATTGCTTCCAGCTGAGAAAGTACATTGAATCTTTGATAACCAGGGACAACTTCGGTGTTACTTGCGTATGCCCTCATCAAAAGGAAGAAAGGAAGAAGAGAGGAAAGGAGAAGACGAGGGCTATGATTCTGATAGACGTTAGAACCAAAGTCCCAGGAAGCATCCACCATCTCCAGTGGGAGTAATCCAGATAATCACCACTGGAATACCCTCAGCTGAAAGGAAAAAGAAAGTCCAGGAAATCTCGATGATGGAGTTTGGAAACCCAAAAAACAAGCTTGTTCGGAAAGATTGGTTTACCGTGAAGTTCCCTCATGATGACCCCTTCCTAATTATGGCAAGGATACGGAGTTGGGACGTCAAAAGAGTGCTCATCGACGACGATTCCAATGCCGATGATTTACTCTCCCACCTACTGCCAAACTTGGGCATCTCAAAAGGCGACCTCAAACCTGTCACCCCCTACCTTTGAGGTAGGTCCATTCGAACCTCCTGTCCTCGGGTAGATTGACCTACCTCTGATGTTAAAAGGAACTTCGATTCAGAGCAAGATACAGCTCTTCGATTCCACGATGACAAGGTTCATCGTCATAGATGTCTTTTCTTCATATAATGCCATCCACATAAGGTAGAAAAAAGGGAATCTCCATATTCACCCGGATGTGAAGTACTTGACAGTCACCTTCAGCACGAAGGAAGGTGACGCAGAGATATTGATTGACCAATCTGAAGTGACGAAGGTCTTCACAAAAGCAACACAAAGCCCAATAAAGATCCATGCATAGACTTTGGGAGAAAAAACTCTGTTCGGAGAAGAGGCAAAGGGGGGAAGAACATGAGACCTTGAAAAAATAAAAACAGAAGATGTAGAACTTGTCCTAGGCCGAAGTACCCGAGTGGGGAAACAACTGGCCGAAGGTGACAAGGAAAAGCTTGTTTCTTTTCTGTTAATGAACAAAGATCTGTTTGCCTACTCTCCAGAGGACATACCTGGGGTAGACCTTCGCATAATCCAACATAGCCTTAAAGTGCGCCAGGAGGTGAAGCCTGTTCGACAAAAAAAGTGAAGCTTCTCGGCTCATAAGAACAACTTCATCAAAACCGAAGTCCAACATTTAATGGAAGCAGGCGTAATAAGACAGGTCAAGTATCCTGAATGGCTTAACAATGTTGTCATTGCTATGAAAGAAGGGAGTGATAAACTCCAAATGTGCATCAACTTCTGAAACGTAAACGATGCCTATCCTAAGGATTCGTATCCTTTGCCACCAATAGATCAATTGGTGGACTCCACCACCAAGTACAGTTTGCTCAGCTTCCTCGACGCCTTTAGTGGATACCACCAAATTTGGATGGATCTCAAAGATAAGGAGAAAACCGCCTTCATCACCAAATTCGGGACTTACTGCTATGTTAGAATGCCCTTCGGTCTGAAGAATGTAGGGGCCATGTACCAAAGGCTGATGAACAGGGTGTTTGACACCAAAATCGGGAGGAATATGGAAGTATATGTCGATGATATGATAGCTAAGATCAAAGTGCCTAGTAGTCATATCTTAGACTTAAAGGAAACATTCGACCGACTTCGGGAATTCTGAATCCATCTCAACCCAGAGAAGTGCATGTTCGGGGTGAATGCGGGCAAGTTCCTTGGATTAGTGGTATCGGAGAGAGAATCGACACCAACCTAGAAAAAGTTAAGGCCCTGTTGGGATTCTAAAGTCCCACAACAATCAAGGACGTGCGAACCTTGATTAAAAGAATCACTTCTCTTAGTAGATTCATTTGCAGATATGGGGATCGGTGTTGACCATTCTTCAAAGTGCTCACCAAAACAGTAAAAAGTGAAGGTACCTTCGGTTTGAAAGAATATCCTTGGACCGAAGACTGCCAAAAGGCCTGGGATGAGCTCAAAAGCTACCTAACCCGTCTGCCGACACTTCAGTAGCTGAAGGAAAGAGAACCTCTCATCCTTTACCTCGCCGTTAGCAAAAACACGGTGAGTTTAGTACTTGTAAAGGAAGAGGGAGGAAGGCAGTGGCCGGTATACTATGTGAGTAAGTCCCTACATGGTGCTGAAGTTAGGTACCCTCTTCTACAAAATGCCATTTATGCCTTAGTATTGGCAAGTAGAAGGTTCCAACCTTACTTCCAAGGACACCCTATTGCTGTTTGAAGTAACCTACCTCTTCGGGACGTCAAGAGGAGGGTAGATCACTCAGGAAGATTATCAAGGTGGTGTATTTAGCTCAGTGAGTACAACACCACTTACGAGCCAAGAAGGGCAATAAAGGCCTAAGCACTGGTAGACTTCATCGCCGAAGTGCCAAAAGCAGAGGATGCCCCTAGAGACCTCAGGAGGGATGAACCTGAGTGGACACTATTTGTTGATGGAGCCTCTGGTTCTAAACATCAAGGAGCCAGAGTAATCCTTCACGGTCCCGAAGGTATGGAAGCCATGAAGGCCATGAAATTCGGATTCAACATCACCAACAATGTCACCAAATACGAAGCCCTTATAGCAGGCTTATGCCTGGCAGAAAGAGTTGGTGTGAGAAATCTAAAGGCCCACAGTGACTCCGAACTAGTAGTATGGTAGATGGCGGCGGACTATGGTGCAAAAGACCCAACCTTGGCAAAGTACCATGAGCTCGTCAAAAAGCTCATCCATGAGTTCGACACGGTACATATAGAAAATGTACCCTGTCGAGAGAATGCGAAAGCAAACACATTGGCCAAATCAAAGAAGTCCACCGAAGTACTATATCACCCAAGCATAGTGATATTGTGCGTAACAACCTCGGATAGGGGATGGAAAGATCCCATCAAGAAATACCTCACAAGTTCGGAACTTCTCGAAGATTCTCTTGAAGCCGTGAGAGTGCAAAAATGCTTGGGAAGATACTTCTTGATTGGGGAAGAATTGTACCAACAAGGGTACACAAGTCCGTTATAGAGGTGTGTCGGCGAAGAGGATGTTAAAGCTATCTTGAAATAAGTCCATAAGGGGGCGTGCGGTTCTCACATAGGAACTGAGCTCTGGCCAGAGTACTACTTCGACAAGGATATTTCTGGCCCACCTTGAGGAAGGATGCGAGGTAGTTCGTGCAGAAATGCGACAAATGTCAAAGACACACACCTATCCAAAACTACCCTTGGAAATGATAACTTCAGTAACTACCCCTACCCCTTCACCGTATGGGATATTGACCTTATTGGACCTCTCCCAACAGCTCCAGGAGGAGTGAAGTTCTGTGTAGTTACAGTAGATTATTTCACCAAGTAGATTGAGGCAGAGCCTTTAGTGGTAATCTTGGTGAGGGACATGCAAAGGTTTGTCTGGAGGAACATCATATTAAGATTCAGCATATCGAGGGTGATAGTAACTGATAATGGTCCCTAGTTTACCGATAAGGGTTTCTAGGAATTCATAGTTAACCTCGGGACAAAGTTGCACTTCGCATCGATGGCCCACCCTTAGAGTAATGGACAGGTTGAAGTGTCCAACAAAATAATAAAGGATGGCCTGAAGAAAAGGCTGAAAGAAGCAAAGGGAAGATAGCTAGGAGAGCTTCCAAGTATGCTGTGGAGCTATCGAACAACCCCTAGAAGAGCCACGGGTTAGACACCGTTCTCACTCGTCTTTGGCACAGAGGTCATTATCCCTGTCAAGGTCCTACAACCATCAGTCAGGATCAAGTGTTCGATGAAGAAGGGAACAGCCTCGGTTTAAGAACCAAGTTTGACCTCATTAATGAGCACAGGGAGATGTCCGAGCTCAGAAGAAAAGCTTTCCAGCAGAGCGTAGCTGTCACTACCAACCTGCACGTCAAGCAAAAATGAATCAAGGAAGAGGACCTCGTCCTTTGAAAAGCCAAATTTGATGCCCAAAGACCATCTCACGGAGTATTTTCAGGTGAACTGGGATGGACCTTATTTAGTCCTCGATGAAGTTCGGCCAGGAGTCTACAAACTCGGTGACACCGAAGGTGGAGAATTGAAAAATACATGGCATTCAGATTCCTTGAAAACATTCTGTACTTAGAAATTTTTTCTAAAGGAAAAATTGTACAATTCTCCCCGAGGGTGACTGGCCGTACACGGTGTATAAACCGAACAAAGTTTTCGTAAAAAATGCCTACGTACAAGATTATACATTTTTTACTGAAGGCATAATAACCAAACATATTAGCCTATGAAGGAGAAAATGTAACATGTTCGCGCCGAGGGCAAAAATCGAACATGGTCACTGTTGAAGAAGCATTCATGAAAACAGACAGTTTTTGCCGAACAATATTGACCGAACATGGTTGAAAAAGACACTTAGCCACTTCGCAAAAAGTGAAGATTAGCCGAAGATGTGCAACCGAACACAGTCAACTCTGAAGGATGACAACCAAAGATGGTCATTTTATAAAGGTACCTTAGTAAATTTGCACACCGAAAAATTTTCAAGAAGAAAGTTGAGCAAAAACACCAGAGGCATAACTGAAGATGGTTATATCCGAAGGTGAATACTCCCTTCAACTGAACATGATCTCTGAATGAGAGCTACTTCTTGAAGTGCATAACTGAAGAACTTAGAAAAAATTTTCAAGGATGAAATGGTTTGAACGTGGTTGGCGTAAAAAGGACTTAACTAATTATACATGTGTTAAGTTTTGCGAAAGATAGTCTTTTCCCAAAGGATGATGATCAAACATGGTCACGACACTCTTTGATGGCGAAGATAGTTCAGTAAGGAACTTAGTCAAAATTTTGAAGAAAGAAAGTTTCATTGAAATTTTGTTACAAAGTACAAAGGGAGCAAATTACAAGGAAATGAAGCAAAATGAAGCCTATTCGGGGTCCTGGACACCTGCTGGCTCCTCAGCATCTTTAGCTATTTCACCTTTAGCGTCATATTCTTTGGCAGCAACTGTTGGGCCCGAAGTTGGATTAGCTAGGAGATTGAGGAACTCTATCCTTGGCCACTCCCAAGAAAGTTTGTTGGGGATGTCTAGGGCCACTAGAAAGGAAATGTCAAGGTCGGGGAATCTGGACAGAACTTGGTGATGGGCCAAGCAAAAACCGTCCTGGTAAGGGGACTTAGCTGCCTGGTTAGACTTATTCTTCTCCACATGCAAGTCCTCCAATTCGTTATTAAGGACCGTGACCTTCCTCTCCAACTTTTTCCTTTTCTTCTTCTCCTTCCTCAGCTTGTCGACCTCGGCTTGGAGTTCGAAATTGAGAGCAAATGCCTTTGTAAGATCAGCAACGGCATCGTCTCTCTCCTTTTGGAAAGCCTCATTCACCGAGGTCAAAGATATCACCTTCAACCCGAGGTCTGACATGTTCGTCGAAAAGTCCTGAATGAGCTCCCCCTGACTCTTCAGATCTTCTTCACGAAGGTTGGCCAGCTCTTCCTTGGCGATTTTATTAAGCTCGCCATACTTGACAACGGAGCTGGAAAGGAGCTCATTGGCCTTTGCCAAGGACTCCTCAGACCGACATCAGAACAAAGACTGTTTGGCTATCCAAGCTTTGAAGTATCCACTATATGCCAAGAGCTGCAGAAGAAAAAGCAGAATGAGGATCAGAAACGGGCAAAAAACATAGGAAATTTTGCTAAGTCCCAAAAGGTTCAAAAGTTCACCTAGGCAGCGTGTTCGCTCATCCTCGTGGTGAGGACCTCCTCATTCGGACATTCCTCCACGAGGGACTAGAAAATGGCGTTTGTCAGGACGCCCTTTGCCATCTAGGGAGCCATTTTCTGGCTATCCTTAGAGGATAAGTCCATGTCCTCCATAAAGGTCCAGAAAGGTTCCCTCGGCACTTTGTCCTTTGGGATCTTGGTATCCCGCAAGGCCTTCTTCCAAGCGTGCTCCACCACCCACTGAGTGGGTGCTTGCTCCTTTTCAAAATCATGTCAAAGTTCCATTAGCACGTTATCCCTTAGCCATTCATCTATAAGGTCTAAAATACCAATGATAGCCGAAGTGCTATCGCCCTGACCACCTACAGACCACGGGAAGGAGGGGGCCAGACAACTGAGGAATACGACCTCGGAAAGGACTCTGGAGTGAAGGAAGCCATACACCTGAGGCACACGACCTCAGTAGCTCACCAATTCCAACTTCGAGAGCCAGCGTAGTGCCTCCTTCGGGATGGCGACCGAACCAACTTCGTGGGAGATAAACCAACCACCCTCTACGGGAGAAAGCCCCCCGAAGATGGGGATGCCGAAATTTCAGTCTAACTCCGGGAAAAGAACCCTCACCCCAAAGTGAGACATCAACCAAAGGGACCTCGGTTGTACGGCAAGAGCCATCAAGGAGTCTATGACACTCCACTCCTATACGTCTCCGACACATCACCTCCAATCGCGCTCTGACATGCCGTCGCACTCTAGCATCCTGTCACGTCGGGCTACACCTACCACGGCTCGTGACCCGAGGAGCCAGCAAGTGACTAGGGACCCCCGTGCCCAAAAATACGAACACCATCCATCCATACACATGCCACAATCTGAAGGGATCATCCCCTCCCTTATATACCAAGGAAATGGTCACAGACAGGGGGCTCCTCTAAAGAGAAAAAGAGGACAGAAAGGCCAAAAAATAGAGGACGCTCTCCTCCCTCCACCTGAATACTCTCCTTTCAGCCCTTAGAAAGACACGCCAGGCAAGAGCTTTTGGTGATTATTATTATGTCCCATTCTCTCTAAAAGCACTAACTTGGGCGTCGGAGGTTCCCCACCGGAAAACCACCCCGGGGGCCTTCTAACCGCTATTTTTTGAGTGTTTCAACCAGGTCTCCCTGAAAAATCTCCCCTCCGGGCTCTTTCCCATACTGGAGGTCCTTCCCGTCATCACCTTGTCACGGGACCAAGAAGCTGCTGGCCATCACTTAAAGTAATCCACCCAGGACACCAGTCTTCCTTCTGGACTAGCCTGCACCTCTAGNGCTCCGCCAATCGGACCCGCATCAACCAAAAATCCCTAAACTCATAGAAGAATGGTTAAGGGACAAACTTGGTGGATACTCGGTGTCGTCTCCCTTGGAGTCACTGACCTTGAGGACCTCAGTAGGAACTTGCTTGCCTTTCTTTTTTTTGTGCTCCTTAAGCTCCTCGGCCAAAAGTGCCCCAATCGATGTCCCTAGGATCTCTGCCGTAGTGTAGGAACTCAGGGGAGTTGAGTAGATGATCGACTCTGAAGGGGGGTCGGCGTGAATAGAGGTTTGATCCTGCACCTCCACGTCACCTTCGAGAGGAGGGTGAAGGGAGTCATCCTTGACTTTCTTCGACTTCAGGGCAAAAAATGATCCTCCATGCGCCTTCTTCCTCTTCGACGCTGCCTTCTTTCTCTACCGCTCCCCCTTCTCGGCCTGACCGAGGAAGAAAGACTTATAGAATGCAGCAGACTTGTCACCCATCTCTGCAAAAAGAAGAACATCAGCGTAAGTATAGAAGAAGATATATGAAAAATCTTGAAAGAAACTTACTCTCTTCAAGAGCCTTATACCTAAGTTTTCTCTGAAGGAGCATTACCAACCACGCCTTCTTCCTGTCAAAATGAGGCTTTGGCATGTTTAGGTCGATAACATGTTCCTTGATCATCCCTAGCTCCCGAAGGACCTCTTCGGTCATGAAGTTCCATTTAATGGAAAAGGGGTACAAAGAATGCGGAGGTACCTCGGGATCCCAGTTTACGACAGCCCGAATGCGGCTGTTGAACTCCTCAAATTGGGCTTCTGACTCTAAGGTTAGCAGTTTATTGGAATCGACTACATCTATATCCAAAGTCCCCGAGGCCCATTTGGTCGGTACATGCTTCCACTTTTCATCAACCTTTAGAAAGAAGAACTTCTTCTGCCACCCTTGCCAGGTGTCCTTCGTCCTAAAGGTGAACATGTACTTCCTGCTCCTAGATCCTCGAGGAAGCAAGAAGTAGAACCCACCCTTCAGGATAGGGTGGAGTTTGTAATATTGCATGAAGATGAAGTGGGGTTCTATCTTGAAGACCCCACACATGCAAAGGAAGGCATTGAAATAAGAATAGGAGTTCGGAGGAAGTTGGTTCACGGTTATGCCATGGAACTGGCAAAAGTCACAAACCATCTTCGGTAGAGGATACTGAAGTTCGGCCTTCAGCTGGGCCTGAAAGACGGTAACCTCATCCAAATTATTCATATAACTAGGCATACTTAGACTGGGTAGCCTAGTGATAGCATAAGGAGGAAGGAAGAATTTGGCTGACCACTTCTGAACTTTCTCAGAAGTGGCGCAGCTTGGGTGAGAGTTGAGGGGAAGCCAGCTCTTAGGAATGGGATAGGCCTTAGCATGGGGAGAAACATGTTCAGAAATAAGAAGTCTAACCTTGGGAAGGCGAAAGGAAAAGAATGGGGAAGGCACACAAAAAATACTAAAGAATGCCCTACAAAAGGAGACCTACCTATCTCGGAACAAGGAATGCAGGTCGGAAAACCATCACAAGTGTTACCAGAAATTGCTCCGCCGCTAGCACCGTCACCGAAAAAAGAAAGAGACAAGAGGAAACTCAAGAGCAAAAAATAGCAAAAGAACAAAAGTATGAAAAAACTGAGGAGGAAGGGTTTATATAGGCTGAATGAGGCAGGCGAAGAGTCACCAAAATGATCCCTCAAAGGTGAAGAGATACAACTGATGTAACGAACACGACTGTTCACCAGTTACTAGGTGACATGTGTCACCAGAGGTGGGAAACGAGGGCACGGCTCCTAACAGCTAGCAAACCTATGCAAGCTTAGTCGGAAGTGATGCGTCTATCCGATCAAGATGATATGATGATCGATAGAGGCAACAAAAATCAGAAGGAGAATATGCCCTTCCATCCGAAGTAACAACTTCAGGAAAATCAAAAGCTCGGCCAAAAATGACCAAGTACCGCTTAAATGATGATGGGACTACCTTGGCTTGCAGAGTCAACATGAACCAAAAAAGTGCCATCCCACCGAAGAAGGTAACCTCCGTAAAAAATTCAGCTAATATTTGCTAAAACGATGGTCACCTACCACAAAGTGTTCCACGAAACACTTGCAAAAGCTCAAGTACCGAAGACGCAACTTCGGCTTTCTAAGGGGGGCATCTGATAGCTAAAGGGCTATTAACCCTTCTAGAATTCCCAAAGTGACCAAAGAAGCACTGCCTTCGGGAAACATGAGTGACCAACCTCGGTAAAGAGGGTGCTCTCACCATCCTCGGAAAGAACACCACTTTATAACTGAGGGGCCTTGACGCCTGAGATCTCCGGATCACCTAGCCTAAAACAACCCTGGGGGAAGAGAAAGCACCAACTTTGGTGAACGACAGCCACTCTTGGTAGGTGGCAGAACCGACCTCAAAAAATTCCCATCCTTGGCAAGGAAAAGCATCTCACGAAGGTGCCCCACTCTGCCGAAGAGCCTCTCCTAGTAGCCCTTGGTTTTTGTATTGAGCTGAAGGGGGCCTCCAATTCTGAAGGAACTGTATATGCCAAAGGGATCTAATTCTCCGAAGAGGTCTTTCGGAGACACGACAAAACTGGTTAAAGAGCCTCTGACATAGAGACCTCACACATGCGCCTAACCTCTAGCTAGAACGGCCTACGGCCAGCTGGAGATACCTATCTCCGAAGGTATGGACCACATCTGACCATACCCGTGTCATGATCTGAGTGAGCTGTGTCAAACGGCCTCCTCCCTACACCTTCCTATAAAAACTTGGGAATCACCTTGGTAAGCATGGGACAAAGAACTCTCTCGACTGTTTGCTCTCCACTCTTTGCTCCTTACTCCACAAATACTGACTTGGATGTCAGAGGCTCCTCCCCCGGAAACACATTCAGGGGAGCTCCTAACCCTTGTTCTTCTAAGTGTTTCAGGCACCCTTATACCGAAAGTCTCTTCTTTAGGCTAGCATGTCATATGACGAGGATGCTGCCGGGCATCAATATGCTTTCATATCCTATAATAAGAAGGATTACATTTATAATGGAACTAAATTTCTTACATTGTGAAGCACGGGATTTAGCTTATAAAAGGAGATCTTTGTTAAAACTTACATATATGTGCCTTACATTTTGAATACCATCATAAGCTTCTAATCATCCAACTAAATTAGTAGTTTAATGGTTGTTACAAGCTCCAAGTTTTGGACAGCCAACAATCAGGTAAGACTTGGTTACGAGGTAAGAAATCTCTAGCTTGTTGCCTCAACTAAGTTCAATTTAGCAAGTCAAGCAAGTCATCAAGGGTTTAATGGTTCTTTGTTGATCTTGGCACCTAAGTGTCATTAGGGGCAAAATGCTTATTTTACACTTGGGCTAACAGATTGGTTTTAAAGCTCAAAGTGTTTTTCTTATATTTAACTGATAAGAAACTAAAATGGGTGACAAAATTTCTAAAGTTAGTGGCATTATTTGAAGGTTTGGTTTTCTTGGCAAAATTAAACAAGTTGAAGGACTAGATGGGAGAAGGTTGGTTTTAAAACCAATCTGTGAAAGGTTTGCCTTAACTATTCATCATCTTCTTCACATCAAACTTGAAGCTCTTTCTTTCTCCTTAAAATCCATGCCCAACTCTCACTCATTCCTTCAATTCTTGGTGAAATTGGGAGCCCCATGGAGTACCTAAGTCAGAGTAAGCTTGCTCTTGCTTAGTTTTGGTGTGGAAATCTTTGGAGAGGTGTTTTTCTTTCTTGGGAGCTTAGGTAAATTTTTTCCCCTTTGTGTTTTTGGTTTCTTAAGCTTGCAAGAGGTTGGGCTTAATTGAGTTAGAAATGGTGCCCTTTTATGATGAATTTGTCTTGGAACCATAGGAAATTCTTAGTGGAGCCTTGAAGGTTTTGGTGCTCAACTTCCTTGATCTTGCATAATTTGTGTTTGAGGTAAGGGAATTTTTTCTTTTCCTTGTTATGTTTATGCATTTGCATCATTTTTGGCCTTGGGGATTAGTAATTGCAAGAGTAAAAGTGATTGAAACCATGTTTGAGTCAATTGTGCATAGTTTTCACGAAGATGGATGATGCTGGCCAGTTTGTGGCACTGAGGTGCCATTCTGGGCACCTAGGCACCAAAGAAATCATTCCTAGGTTGTGCCCTTGAGGCCTAGGTGCTAGGATGCTCATTTTTAGAATTTTTCAAATCAACTTTGGTACCATGGTGCCAGGGTTGAGCTCTAGAGCCATAGTTGCTTCAGAACTCAACCAAAGAGGGTATTGTTCATTCCTAATTGGTTCATAAACATCCTAGACATGTTGCTAGTGGTGATTCAAGATTTAAAATGGAAATTTAATGAAGAACAAGAGACAAATAGATCAAATGAAGTAAGGAGAATAAGGTGTGTGCCTTGAACCATGTGTGTCCGTAAGGGTATTTTGGTGCCCTTGTTGAGGGTTGTAGTCATCCCTAAGGTCATTTGAATGCATTAATTGTTAGTAACCAAGTAGTTTAATCAAGGATCATGGTGAACTAGTTTTGGTGAATTAGAACTGTGGCCTAGTTAACTAGGGGAAGTGCATGTGCACTATGGCATGGTTAGTGTGGGCAACTTATGGCACAACTTACTATAGTTTGAAAAGATGACTTAGGGTGGCATTTCACTATCCATAGGGTAGCTTAAGAGAAATAAGAGCTATAGAAAGTTAGTGAAAACACGTAAAGGCAAAAGAAGGCACCATGAGGCTAATAGGGGAACATAGTGAATTTGGCCACAATGTGAGCTCTAGGGCCCATGGGAATCCTAGATTAGATAATATGAGAGCTTGGTATGGCTTGGGAGTTTACTTAACACCCATGTAAGTGCAAGCTACCCTAAGGAATCAAGAGGAACAATAATAGCTTTAAGTAGGTAGGTGACTTAGAACTCAAGCTAAGTTACTTGGGCACATTGAGGGGTCTTTGAGGTGCATGGTAGTTAAGCTACCTTAGTGCATTTGGGACCTTAATATGTGCTAGGAAACACAAGAAGAACTTAGAGCAAGTATGATTCCTAGTAGTGGCCACTCATTCAAGTGTAGCAAGTTCTAAGCCTAGTATCATGCAAGTTTCACCAAGCAAGGTGGAGACTTAGTAACACTTAGTCACCTAGTCAAGTCTTAGACTTGAGGGACTGAAGTTGGAGCCTAGTATACTTAGGGTAAAGGTTTAGTACACCTATTTACCAAGCAAGCCTTGAACCTGAGGAGCTAGTGTAGGAACCTAGTGCACTGAAACTAGATTGGCCATGTGCTAGTCAAGGTTCGTCATAGGAAAGGTGAAAGGTTAGTAACACCTAATGGCCTAGCCTAGTGCTAGACCTGTGGCACTAGTGTAGGACCTTAGTGCATCAAACTTGGCTTTAGCATGTAGACTTGGATTACTCTTGCACATAGTATTCAAGAGGAGGTTGTTATGTGCTTAGGTAATGACCTGGCATAGTTGGCAAGTCAAGGCTTGCTAGAGTGAGTTTGGCACTTGCTAGGCATAGGATGATGTCCCGTATGAGGACTAGGATGAGGAGGGGTCATAAAGCACTTGAGTATATGCACATATATTAGTCCTCAGACCATTGTGAGCTTGTGGTAAATTTGAAACATCTATTGTCTAGTGTCCTTTAGTGTTTTCTTTTGTAGATGCCCCCAGAAGAGCCCTTACTAGCAATCTATGATTCTCACCCTTTAGTTTATATGTGCAGGTTGATATGGTTTAGCCAACAACCAGGGCTCATTTGTTGAGCTAGTTGAGTAGGTATAAGTTATACGTACTACTTTGTATCTTCAGGTTTATTGGTGTGTTGTGTACTAACTATGTTGGATTGACCTTGAGCAGTGGTTGATCGAGGAGGACAAGGGGAGGTTGAGGCTAAACGCACTCAAGGGATAGAGTTCAAGCGATTAGCCTAGTTTGGTCATCTCAGTAAGTTTTGCTTGATTACTTAATTATACTAGATGCCTTTAGGAACAATGGTTAGTTTTGTGTTTTTGTTTATGATTCATGTAAATAGCTGAATAATGTACGTAGGGTTGTTTCTTATAAAAAATGTGTTTACGGCTTTGGCTAGTTTTACAATTGTTTTTAAGTGCAATGCCACCATTGTTTTAAATTTTTTATTTTAAGTTTAAATTTCCATGCTGAAAGTACTCATGCATTATTTACTGCTAGTATCTAGTTTAGTAAGCTTATTTTAATCAGAAGCAAAGAAACCAATAATATGATCCAAAACCCATGGATTCATCCAATTCCTAGTGATCCTATGTAGTAGGTAGCGTTACCACCACACAAAAATGGGAGAATTACAAGTGTGCTATAATGGCTGAAAACCATTATATTGTGTAATTCTCACCATAGTGATTGAAGTGTGGAGGGTAAAAGGCATGATCAACATCTCCTTAAAAGTGTTCCAAGTTAGTAACTTGGCCCCCAAGAAAAGCCTTAATGATTGCTTGTTTGTCAAGCAACGTATGGACTTTTTGTAAGGTTTTGGAAATTTGGGTACTCAATTGCAAAACTTTCACAAAAGAGCTTTAGAGAGTTATGGAAATGATATGAATGATATGAAAGTGCTACTGGAGGACCAAATTGCTCATGGAAGACAAGTTTGGACAAAGGAAACACTAAAGGCATTAAGGGCCTAAATGTCCTAGTGTAAACCTTAAGGTATTCAAGCTTTTGACCTAAGTCTAAGGGTGGAATTGTGGGGCTATCCTACCATGAGGGAGGTAGCCAAGACTTGATAAATAGTAGAAAATTTTGGGCACATGTGTACCAATGAGTTTAAGACAAAGAAACCATAATTAGTGAGAAGGAAAATGACATAAAGCAAGGTTAAGCTTGTTTAAGTGTGTTTTGTGCCCTTAAGCTCATTTAAGGCCATTCAAGTGGCCAAATCACTTATCCCTCTCTCATTTTCGTCCTCCTCCAGCCCAAGAACATAGCCACACTTCCTCCATAGCAACCATAGCTTCAAACTCAAAACTACTTGCAATTGAAGTCAAGGAAGCACAATTGGAAGCTATTTGGTGCTATTGCTTGGGTGCACCTAGGATCAAACTCCAATTTCAGCATACCCATCAAGTTAAGGGTTCTCTTGCTCTCATGGTTTGTTTTTTGTATTTTTCAAGCAGCCATGGAGCTAGGGCTAAGTTTGGAAGAGAGCCATGAGCTTGATGAACCAAGCTTAGTGAGGAGACTGCACTTATTTAAGGTTTTATGACCTAGTTTGAAGTGCACAAAGATGGCAATGAAATGAGGGTTTTCAGAGCCCAAAGTTATTACTAACTAGTCTTAAAATCCTCCTAAGACCAAGCATTAGCTTGAGGAGGGCTGCCATAGTGATTTGGTTTTTTTTATTATGTGTTTTATGGGCTAACCTATAGTATATGTTGCTGCCACATTTCATGTGTTTGTTGGTTATGAATGGCTACTGCATTTGGTTGTCATATCTTGTATATATGCATTGTGGTTTTTGTGTTTTAATTTCTTTGGATGCAGGTTTTGATGATGGTCACATTGCCTATTGAATCCTAGTGTTACCCTTACTAAGTTTTTCAATGAAACTTACTCGCCTCAATTCTGTCATTTCAGGTCCAGCAGAAAGATCTGATTGAAAATGACATTTGTGGTTTGAGTTTTGATCTAAAATTTCACGTACATGAACTTCCATATGTTTAGTCATGATCTATAATTTTTTGTGATTGTAGGAGAACATTTGGTATTTTTAATGGTGTTACTTATTGTGTTGTGCAGCAGCGGTCCAGCATCTTATTCTGGAGTCCATTATGTCTCAGGCACTCCTCTAACTTAAGGTGTGTATTTGTCTAAGTTAAGATCATTGTGTAGTGGATATATGGATGTACATATAGTGTATGTAAAATGAGACAAGTATGTGAACATTTGAGTAATGTTTTGTCTATGTAAGTGATGTAGTACAAAGCTGCCTAAGTGTGAATGATGGGCTACTTACTTGTAAATTTTGTTTTGGCCACATAAAGTTGTTAAAATCAAGGGAATGTAATTCCTATGTGTAATGGACATATATGGGATAGCTTCAGAGGGTTTTGCCCTTGTGAATGAAGTGTTTGCACACTTATGAAATTTTGTGTGGGGAAAATGGTCATAAAGTGACCAAAATTTTGACTCTGCACTTAAAGTTCCATATCTCCCTGTCTAGAAGGAATATTGGTATGAAATTTTGATCACACCTAGATAACATCTAGAGGTTGAACTGGGATATAGAATTTCTAAATTTGGATCCCTTTAGCCAAAGATATGACATTGCAAAATTGGCTAAGTTACTGTTCATTTGGTTAGAATTTTGTAACCAACTTAAAAAATCCATAACTTGGTCCATAGGTGGGCTATTGATGTAAAACAAAATTATTTGATTTTCTCTAAGTCTCTACTTGATAATGGAGCAAAGAAAATGGGGGGTACATCACTAGTAATGCCTAGTGGCATCTTCATCGTATGACATGTTGGCCTAAAGGAAAGACTTCCAACATGAAGGTGCCTGAAAAACTAAGAAGAACAAGGGTTAGGAGTTCCCTGGAATGTGTTTTTGGGGGAGTAGCCTCCAACGCCCAAGTCAGTATTTGTGAGGGTAGTAATAGTAAGGAACAAAGAGTAGGTAAATAGTGAGAGTTCTCTGTCTTATGCTTACTAAGGTCCTTCCTAAGTATTTATAGGAGGGTGAAAAGAGGAGGCCGTTTGACATAGCCTGTTCAGATCGTGACATATGTTTTGTCCGATTTGATCTGTACCTTTAGAGATAGGTATCTCCAGTTGGCCATAGGCCATTCTGTCCAAAGGGCAGGGGCGTGTGCGAGGTCTCTTTGTCAAATGCTCCTTAACCATTTTTGTCATATCTTCGCAAGACCCTTTCGAGGAACGAGACCCCTTCGGGGTATGAGGCTCCTTTGGAATAATAGGCCCCTTCAACTAGATATCAAAATTGAGGGCCATCAGGAAAGGTTTTCCAGTATAACGGGGCACCTTCAGGAGATCTTCTCCCTTTGCTGAGGATGGGGAGTTACCTTTCCGAGGTTGGTAGGTTTGCAAAACCTGAGGGTGGTGTGAGTGTCCTTTGAGGTCAGTGTTAAGCCTTCTTTGAGGGTGGTGCTCATCAGGCCAATTTGGGAGACCTCCAAGGGTAGTTGCCCTTCGGCTATCACATGCCCCTTTTGGAAAGCCAAAGTTATGTCTTCGGTGCTTGAGCTTTTATAAGCGTATCATGGAACCCTTGGGAGGTGACAGCCATCTCAGTTTGTATGACTAGACTTTTGACTGAGGTTATCTTCTTCGGAAGAGGGCACCTCTTTGGTTCAAGATGTTTATCCTATCCAAGATAGTTCCTTCGGCATTAGGTGGTGCTCCTCACTTTTTGGCAGAGGTTTTGATGTTCTCGAAGTTGTTCCTTTAGACCAGAGTACATATTTCCCTTCTGAGTTTTCTGTTGCCTGCCAGTGAATTGTCACATCTTCTAACGAGATAGATGTGTCACTTCGGGCTAGGCTTACATAAGTCTGCTAGTTCTCAAAAGGTGTGCCCTTGTTTCTTGCGTCAGGTGACATGTGTCACCAAGTGACTGGTGAATAGTTGTGTTCATTACATCAATTACGTCCCTTCGCCTGTGAGGGGTCATTATGGCGATGCTTTGCTTGCCTCCTTTGGTCTATATAAACCCTCCCTCCTCCAAAGTCGTCCACACTTCTCATTTTTCATTGCCTTTGCTCTCTGATTTTCTCTCCCTTTTCACTTTTTCCTTAGTGGTGGTGCTAGTGGCGGAGCGATTTCCAGCAACACTTGCGGTGGTCTTCTAAAGTTCCTACGTCGGTCTGAACTAAGTGGTTTTATTTTTGAAGTTTCAGGTTTTTCTTAAAATTTTCTCTTTCATCTACCCGAGGTTAGTTTTTCCTTCCAAACATGTCTTCTCCCCAAGCTAACACCTACCCCGTTCCTGAGAGTTGGCTTCCCCTCAACTCTCATCCGAGCTATACTACTTCGGAGAAAGTCCCGAAGTGGTCGGCCAAATTCTTTCTTCCTTCTTATGCTGTCACTAGGCTTCCTAGCCCTGGTATGCCCAGCTATGCCCCTCATTCAGATGAGGTTACCATCTTCAAGGCTCAATTGAAGGCTGGACTTTGGTATCCCCCTCTGAAGATGGTTTGTGACTTTTGCCAATTCCATGGCATACCCATGAACCAACTTCCCCCGAACTCCTATTCTTATTTCAACGCCTTCCTTTGCATGTGTGGGGTCTTTAAGATAGAGCCCTACTTCATCTTCTTCATACAGTGCTACAAACTCAACCTCGTTCCGAAGGGCAGGTTCTACTTCTTGCTTCCCAGGGATCTGGAAGCAAGAAATATGCATTCACCTTTAGAACGAAGGACAGTTGGTGAGGGTGGCAAAAGAAGTTCTTCTTTCTAAAGGTGGATGAGCAGTGGAAGCATGTGCCAACCAAATGGGCTTTAGGGACTCTTGATATTGATGTAGTAGATACGAGGAAGCTACTAACCTTAGAGCTAGAGTCCAAGTTTGAAGAATTTGATAATCATATTTGGGCTGTTGCGGATTGGGATCCCGAGGTCCCTCCGCGTTCCCTGTACCCCTTCCCTATAAGATGAAACTTTATCACCGAAAAGGTCATTCGGGAGCTAGGGGTAATCAAGGAGCATATTACTGACAAGGAAAGGATATGCCAAAGTCCTTATTTGACAAAAAGAAGACGTGGCTGGTGATGCTCCTTTGGGGCGAGCTTACTTATTCGGCACTCAAAGAGAGTAAGTTCCTTCCCATATTTAGTCATATACATCCTTCTGTACCTACATTGATGTTTTTCTTCTTGCAAAGATGGGTGATAAGTTTGCTGCCTTTTACAAGAGCCTCTTCCTTGGCTAGGCTGAAAAGGAGGAGCAGCAGAAAAAAAAGGCAGCGCAGAAAAGGAAGAAGGCGCTAGGCAAACCATCTTCGGTGTTGAAGTCGATGAAGGTGAAGGAGTACTCCCTTCCACCTCCACCCAAAGGGAAAGTGGAGGTTCTAGATCAAACTTCTATTCGTGCCGATCCCTCTTCGGAGCCCACCATCTTTTCTGTTAGTATTGTGCCCAAAAAGCCAATCATGAGATGATTGTATTTTTGCACATTGAGTCATGATATTTTATTGAGGCATTAATCCAGCAATTATGTTTGTTGTTTTGTTTCTGCGTAACGTAATAAGCATAATTGTAACCCTAGAATAATGATATTCTTAAACGTCCCTAGTCTAGTATTATTGTGGAGCGGGTTGCAATAATACATAATGACTAGCATATGTGGAGACTAATATGAGATATCTAGTCTACATATGGGTACAAGTTGGAGAACTTGTGTACTGGACCGACCCACCATGAGAACACTTCATGGATCGTTATATGAGTGTCATAAGTGATTCTCATAGTGATCATGGTATATGTAGTCCTTCGACCTAAGATCAACAAGGTTCCCTACATGTGAGTCACATACTTTGATACTTTCCTTTGTTGCTCGTAACTGAGTGAACTTGAAGGAGGTCATTGGGTATGTCACATATCATGCGGAGGGATTTGTATGATCAAGATGGGATTTGTCCCTCCTATGTAACGGGAGTGATATCTTTGGGCCCCTTGATAGAGTGAGACTTAGANATGAAATTTTCGAACACCCGGTTTACCCCGTTTCACTTGGATCCTGGAGGGTTTCGGTTAAATTCCGCTGCGCTGTTTGGCTCCCGAAACCCAACATTTTCGACTACTCTAACTACCAATACTGCCGTGGAGACTTTGTGGACTTCGGTTGGAGGACTTTCGGCCAAAGAGCTCAAGGAACGTCAAAAAAGGAAAAGCAAAGGTATTCCCTCCAAGGTCCTCGATGTCAGCAACTCTAAAGGAGAACATGCTGAACTCCCTCCAGGTTTGTCCCTTAGCCATTCTTCTATGAGTTTAGGAATTTTTGGTATTTTAGACCTTATAGATGAATGACTAAGGGATAACGTGTTAATGGAACTTCGGCGTGATTTTGCAGAAGAGCAAGCACCTGCTTAGTGGGTGGTGGAGCATGCTCGGAAGAGGGCCCTTCAGGAAATAAAAATTTTGAGGAACAAAGGTGCCAAGGAAGCCCTTCTGGACTTTCACAGAGGACATGGACTTGTTCTCTGAGGATAGCCAGAAAATGGCTCCTCAAATGGCGAAGGGCATTATGACGAATGCCACATTCCGCGGAGGAGTGTCTAAATGAGGAGGTCCTCGCCACGAAGATGAGTGAACATGCTGCCTAAGTAAGCCCTAAACCCTTTAGGACTAAGCAAAATTTTCCTATGTTTTTGCTAGTTTTTGAACCCTATTCGGAGTCTTTCCCTTTGAAGCTCTTGGCATATAGTGGATATTTTCGAGCTTGGGTAGCCGAACAGTCTTCGGTCCAAACTTGGTCTGAGAAGCCCTTGGCAAAGGCCAAGGAACTCTTTCCTAGCTCAGTCATCAAGTATTGTGACCTTAATGAGATAGCCAAGGAGAATCTGGCGAACCTTCGGGAGGAGGTGCTGAAGAGCTAGGGGGAGCTAATTTAAGACTTTTCTTCGAAGATGTCTGACCTCAACTCGAAGGTGATATCTCTGACCTTGGCAAATGAGGCTTTTCAAAAGGAGAAGAAGGATGTCATTGCCGATCTTACAAAGGCATTTGCTCTTAACTCTGAACTCCAAGATGAGGTCAATCGACTGAAGAAGGAGAAGAAGAAAAAGAAGAAGAAGTTGGAGTAAGAGGTCGAGGTCTTCAAGAAAGAACTAGAAAACATGGGGGCAGAGAAGGCCAAGTCCGATGAGGCGACTAAGTCCTCTTACTAGGATGGTTTTTGCCTGGCTCACCACCAAGTTCTATCCAAATTTCCCGACCTCGATCTTGAAGATTTCAGGATCTCATGATAACATATCTTTATGTTATCTACTCATGTACATGCCACATGCTTTTTTGTTCATTTGAGTTCAACATGAATATAAGCAAGCATCATTTTAATTTGTTTACCATATTTTATGCATTTGATATAGCATATTGGTTTTACATACATATTGTGTCAAACAAATCCTAGCATGCTACTAAGAACATTCATGTAAATAATAAATAAATCCTATCATGCTACTAAACCAAGAAAGAATGTGTACCTTCCTTCTTGGTTATGTGTGGCGAAAAAGAGGAAGAACTTGATCTTGGAGGAGCACCTTGAGGCNTTGAAGATTTCAGGATCTCATGATAACATATCTTTATGTTATCTACTCATGTACATGCCACATGCTTTTTTGTTCATTTGAGTTCAACATGAATATAAGCAAGCATCATTTTAATTTGTTTACCATATTTTATGCATTTGATATAGCATATTGGTTTTACATACATATTGTGTCAAACAAATCCTAGCATGCTACTAAGAACATTCATGTAAATAATAAATAAATCCTAGCATGCTACTAAACCAAGAAAGAATGTGTACCTTCCTTCTTGGTTATGTGTGGCGAAAAAGAGGAAGAACTTGATCTTGGAGGAGCACCTTGAGGCCTGAATTGAGATGAACAATCTCAATGTAAATCCACCCACAATGCTCTAGAAAATTGTCTAATATTTTGGCTATTTAAAGGAATGGAAAGAGGAAACTTTTCTCTCAAGAAAATGGAGCAAATTGAGTGCCAAAGAATGCTTGAAATGGCCGGCCACTTTAGGCTATTTATAGATGACCAAAAGGGACACCTTTACACCAAGCAAGGTGTTCTTTAAGCCAAAGAACACTTCGTTTGGCCAAGGGTGATCTATATTGGCGAAAATACATGTCTCTTTGGCCAAGAAACACTTCCTTTGGCGTAAGAGGCATGTCCTTTTTGGCCAAGAGACATGTCTTGGCCGAAATGATGTGTCTCCTTGGCCAAGGAACATGTCTTTTCTAGCCAATACCGAAAATACATGTCCCTTAAGGCCAAAGGACATCATTCTTGGTGCTATAACCACCTCAACCACCCCATGGCCGAATGTACATGTCTCTTAAGGTCAAAGGACATCACTCTTGGTGCTATAACCACCCCATGGCCGAATATACATGTCTATTCACTCAAGGAACACATCCTTTGGATGAAAGGACATGTTCTTTTAGCCAAGAGTTATTTCTTTTGATGAAGAGACATACCTTTACACAAAAGATGTGTCTTTTGGTGGTTTTGAGCTAAAAGCAAGGTGAGCTGGCACAAAGCTAGCTTACTATGCTACTTATGCACCATTGAGCTCCTTTGAGCACCAACCAAGCACCATGAACTGAGGTCCAGCTCCTAGCGCTGACCTTGAGTTGGAGTTAGCTACTTTCAGCTGAAGTGAACTGAAGTCCAGCTACATTCAGCTACATTCAGCTACCAAAAGCTGAAGTGAGCTGACTTGAGCTAACTTGAGCTGAAGTCCAGCTACTTTGAGCTACTTATAGCTGAAGTGAGCTAACTTGAGCTGAAGTCCAGCTACATTCAGCTACCAGAAGCTGAAGTGAGCTGACTTGAGCTGACTTGAGCTAATTGAGCTAAAGGGTGCTACTTCTGGCTGCCTTAGATAGCTGTTCAAGCTAGAGTTAGCTCAATGAGCTCAAATCCTATTTTAAAAGGATCTTGGTGTGCTAAGAATTCCAACAGATCATTCCTTTTTGGCAGCTCTGGACATTCCGAAAGGACCGTCTTCGGAATGGTCAAAGGTAGAGTTCCTGAATCTCCCAATTCCTCCACCTTTGGCAACTGAAGCTCGGGCTGATGAAGACAATGCTGAAGGTGATGAAGCCGAAGATGTCGGGGAGCCAGAAGGTAGCTAGGACCCCGACTAGGCCCCATTTTTCTTCTTTTCCCTTGTAATCTACCCTTTGTATTTTGTGATGATGTATTAATGAAATTTCCTTTTTCACAAAATTTGGTCAAGTCGCTGATTGTTCCTTGGATATTGTCTTCATTCTTTGACACCAAACTATCTTTGGGGCTGAGGGTTTTTCCGGCCATCTTCGGTCCACATCCTTCGAAAAAATAGCTAGGTATTTTTAGGACCAATCATGTTTGGTTGGACATCTTCGGTGCCTTTCTGCCAATCATAATTGGCGAACATCCTTTGGAAATAGATATAGTTTTACACGTGCTCCTTTGAAAACACCCATGTTCAGATGACCACATTCGGCGTATTTTGCACCATTTCCTCCTTGAAAATTTTTCTAAGTATGCAAATTCACTTATGCACTTTAGAAAAAAACCATTTTAATTTTCCACCTTCAGAGTCAGCCATGTTCAGTTGATACCCATCGGAGGCAACCATGTTCGGTCGAAAGAAATAGCCACCTCAGTGTTTTTTGCACAATTTTTCAACCAGAAAATGTTCTAAGTGTAAAATTTTTTCAGAGAGTCTGAATGCCATGTATTTTTCAACTCTCCTCCTTTGGTGGCTTTGAGCTTGTAGACTCCTGGTCAAACTTCCTTGAGGGCCAAATAAGGTCCATCCAAATTTGCCCGAAGTACTCAATGGGATGGTCTTTGAGCTTCAAATTCAGCTCTTTGGAGGATGAGGCCCCCTTTCTTGATTCTTTTACGCTAGACATGCAAGTTTGTAGCAATGGCTATACTCTACTGAAAATCTTTTCTTCTGAGCTCAGCCATCTCTCTATTCTCGTCAATGATATCCAACTTGGTTCTTAGACCGAGGTTGTTCCCTTCTTCATTGAATACCTGTATCCTCACGGATGGTTGTACAATCTCGATAAGGATAATGGCCTCCGTGCCGAAGACGAGTGAGAAGGGTGTCTCACCCGTGGCCCTTCTGATAGTTGTTAGATAGCTCCACTGCACACTCGAAAGCTCTCTTGGCCATTTTCCCTTTGCTTCTTTCAACCCCCTTTTTAGACCATCTTTTATCGTTCTGTTGGACACTTTAACTTGTCCACTGTTCTGAGGATGGGCCACTGGCCCGAAGTGCAATTTTATTCTGAGGTCGGTTGTGAATTCCTGGAACCCCTTATTAGTAAACTGGGAACCATTATCAGCTACTATCACCCTCTGTATGCCAAATCTACATATGATGTTCTTCTAGACAAATATTTGTATGTCCTTCACCGATATTGCGGCTAAAGGCTCTACCTCGATCCATTTGGTGAAATAGTCTACTGTGATTATGTAAAACTTGACTCCTCTTGGAGCTGTTGGGAGAGGACCGATAAGGTCAATACCCCAAACAGCGAAAGGGCAAGGTAGTTTGCCGAAGTTATAACTACCGAAGGTAGTCTTTGGATAGGAGAGTGTCTCTAGCAGCTGTCGCATTTATGGAAGAACTACCTCATGTCCTTCCTCAAGGTAGGCCAGAAGTGTCCTTGGTGAAGTAGTACCCTGGCAAGGGCATCAATTCCTATGTGAGAACCACAAGCCCCCTCATGGACTTCTTTGAGGACCGTCTCAACATCCTCTTCATCGACACACCTTTGTAATGGACTTACGTACCCTTGTTGGTACAACTCTTCCCCAATTAGGAAGTAACTTCCTGAGCACTTTCGCATTTTTGCAGCTTCAAGAGGATCTGTGAGAAGTTCCAAACTTGTGAGGTATTTCTTGATAGGATCTTTCCATCCTTTGCCCGTGGTCGTCATGCACATTATCATTATACTTGGCTGATACAATACTTCCGTGGACTATTTTGATTTGGCCAAAGTATCTACTTCCATATTATCTCGCCAAAGTACATTTTCTATATGTACCGTGTTGAACTCCTGGATGAGCTTTTTCACGAGATCATGGTACTTTGCCAGGTTTGGGTCCTTTGCATTGTAGTCCCCCACCATCTGTCGTACCACTAACTGAGAATTTATGTGGGCCTTCAAATTCCTTACACCAACTCTTTTTGCCAGGCGCAAGCCAGCTATAAAGGCTTCATATTCTATGACATTGTTGGTGACATTGAATCCGAATTTGATGGCCTTCCTGGCTTCCATACCTTCGGGCCCACAGAGGATTACTCCAGCTGCTTGGTGCTCAGAACCGGAGGCTCCATCAACAAAGAGTGTCCATTTAGGTTCATCTTTTTCAAGGTCTTCTGAGGTATCCTCGGTTTTTGGGACTTCAACAATGAAGTTTGCCAATGCTTAGGCCTTTATTGCCCTTCTCGACTCATAGGTGATGTCGTATTCACTGAGCTCAATGCACCATTTTGACAATCTTCCCCAGTGGTCTACCTTTATGATGACATCTCGAAGAGGTAGGTTACTTCGGACCATGATAGGGTGCCATTGGAAGTAACCTTGCAACCTTTTACTTGCCAGTACTAGGGCATAGATGGCCTTCTACAAAAGAGGGTACCTAACTTTGGCACCATGCAGGGACTTACTCACATAGTATACTGGCCATTGCTTTCCTCCCTCTTCATTTACTAGCACTGAGCTTACTGCTTTTTCAGTGATGGTGAGGTAGAGGATGAGGGGTTCTCCCTCCCGCGGTTGTCGAAGTGTCGGCAGACGGGTTAGGTAGCTTTTGAGCTCATCCCAAGCTTTTAGGCAATCTTCATTCCAAGGGTGTTCCTTGGGACCGACGTCATCTTCATTTTTTACTACTTGGGTGAGCACTTTGAAGAATGGTCGGCACCTATCCCTGTATCTGGAGATGAATCTACTAAGGGCCGTGATTCTCCCTGTGAGTCTTTGCACGTCCTTGGTCATAGTTGGAGTTCAAAATCCCAACAGGTCCTTGACCTTTTCTTGGTTGGCATCAATTCCTATTTCTGATACCATGAATCCGAGGAACTTGCGCACATTTACCCCGAAAATGCATTTCTCAGGGTTGAGATGAATTCCAAATTCCCAAAGTCGGTGGAATGTTTCGTTTAAGTCTAAGTTATGATTACTAGGCTGCTTGCTCTTAAGTATCATATTGTCGACATATACTTCCATATTTCTCCCAATTTGGGAGTCGAACACCCTATTCATCAGCCTTTGGTACGTGGCGCCTGCATTCTTAAGGCCGAAGGGCATTCTGATGTAGTAATAGGTCCCGACTTTGGTGATGAAGGCAGTTTTCTCCTCATCTTCAGGATCGATCCGGATTTGGTGGTTTCCACTGAAGGCATCGAGGAAGCTAAGCAGACCATATTCAGCGGTCGAGACCACCAATTGATCTATCGGTGATAGAGGATATGAATCCTTGGGATAGGCATCTTTTATGTTTCAAAAGTCAATGCACATTCAAAGTTTATCACTCCCGTCCTTTGTGGCAATGACAACATTGCTAAGCCATTCAGGGTACCTGACCTCTCTTATTACGCCTCCCTCCGTTAACTGTTAGACTTCGGCTCTGATGAAGTTGTTATTATGCACCGAGAGGCTACGCTTTTCTTGTTGAATAGGCTTCACCTCTAGGTGCACTTTAAGGCTACGTTGAATTATCCGAGGGTTTACCCCAGGCATGTCCTTCAGAGAGTAGGCAAACAGATCTTTGTTCATTAATAGAAAATATACAGGTTTTTTCTTGTCACCTTTGGCCAGTTGTTTCCCACTTGGGTACTTCGGCCTGGGACATGTTCTACATCCTCTGTTTCAATTTTTTCGAAGTCACCTACTCCTTCTCCTATTGCCTCTTCAGCGAGTATGCTCTTAGCTTCCGAAGTTTGTACATGAACTTTCATTGGACTTTGTGTTGCCTTCATGAAGAATTTCCTCACTTCAGCTTGATCAATGAATATCTCTGCATCCCTTTCCTTCATGTCGAAGATGATTGTTAGGTATTTCACATCTGGACGAATGTGAAGATTTCCTTGTGTCTGCCTTCCGAGGATGGCATTGTATGAAGAAGGGAAATCTATGATAATGAACCTTGTTATTGTGGAGCCAAAGAGCTCTTTCATGTCCTAAACCAAAGTTCCCCTTAGCATCAATGGCAGGTCAATCCACCTGATAACAGGGAGTTTGGAGGGACTTACATCAAACGTAGGGGAAGTAACAAGTTTGAGATCACCCTTAGAGATGCCAAAGTTTGGCAACAGGTGGGAGAATAGAATGTCGACATTGGAACCATCATCAATGAGCACTTTTTTGATGTCCCAACTCCCTATCCTTGCCATGATTAGGGGGGGTTATCATAGGGGAACTTTACTGTAGACCTATATTTCCGAACAAGCTTGTTCGCTGGGTTTTCGAATTCCATCATCGAGATTTCTCAGACTTTTCTTTTCCTCTCGGCTGAGGGTATCCTACTAGTGATTGTCTGGATTACTCCCGCCGAAGGTGGTGGATGCTTTCTGGGACTTGAGTTCTGACGTCTGTCAGAATGGTAGTCCTCATCTTCCCCTTTCCTTTCCTCTTCTCTTCTTCCTTTGGGGGATGACATCCACTGGTATCGCCAAAGTTGTCCTTGCTTGATCAGAGATTCAATGTAGTTTTTTAGCTAGAAGCAGTCCTCAGTGTCGTGCCTATGGTCTCAGTGAAACTGGCAGAACGTCTTCATGTTCTTCTTGTCTTCCGTGGTCATGGCCTTTGGACGCTGGATAACGGTTCCTTGTCTTTCCGTGGCCATGAGTATGCTCGTCCTTGTAGTGTTCAAGGGCATGAATGACATTGGTTTCTTTCCCCTTGGTTTCTGAGGTCTTCCTCCACCCTCAGTTGGGTACCAAGTTTGGTGACTCTGACCCCCGGAGTGATTGTGATCAAACTTCGGCCCTCCCATCCTCAATTCTTTGGCCGTCATGTGCTGTTCTGCCCTTCGATAGAATTCTCCAATGGTGTCAGGGGGATCCTTGGAGAACTCATAGAAGAGATGTAAATCTCTCCGAAGTCCCCTGATATCGCAAGGATGTAGATTTTGAGGCAGAAGTCGGGCACACTCAAAGCTTCTCGGTTGAACCTCTCAACATAGTCCCAAATGGTCTCCCCATTCTTTTGGGCTATGTCAAACATTTGGACGGGCATCTTTGCTGTCGATCTACTTCCGATGAACTGCTGGGTGAATGCGGTGAATAACTCCTAGAAACACATTATGGTTCCTGGAGCTAGGGAGTTATACCACGTAGTTGCAAGCTCTAAAAGGGTGACTTCGAAGCATTTGCAGAGGGTGGCATCATCAGCCCCATGCAATACCATACTACACCTGTACTTGGTCAAGTGAGCTTAGGGGTCACTACATCCATCATATGTTTCCAAGCGCGGTACTCGGAAGTCACTCAGCATGGGTGCCTCTACCACTGTGCGGATTAAGGGTGACTCTTCTATGGTGAATGTCTTCGACAAACTCGACCAAACAGGCTTCCAGGAGATCTGGCTTTCTACCTTCTCCAACCTCTCTAGGACCTTTTCCATGAGGGTGGTAGCACTGTCTTCTGCTCACTATCTAGTGGTCACCGGCAACGGAGAGCAACGTCGCCTTTTTAGGAGTAACTTCGTCGGGGGAGGGAGGCACTGTGACCTCCCGTACAGGGATGGACTTCTCCAGCAGGAAGTCCTAGGTTCTTTTGACACCACTTCTCCCACATGACATCCTCTAGAAGGTACATTCTTTATTGAAAGACTCATCGTGAGAGCACCCGCTTCCGGAGCTCTGGTAGGGTAACTTTGGGCTCCTCTTTGCCGGGTGCTAGGAGAAGGCGCCCTTCCCCCAGTAGGTGGTTGTGACCACCTTTGGTTGAGCTGTTACCTCATTTGAGCCACAACAGAGCGCTGAAAGGCTCGTAGAAAACTCACCATGACCGTTAGAGGACGTTCATTCTCAAGTAAAGAACTCTTTACTGCAGGTTGTTCAGTCACCGTTTGAGCTTCCAGTGTGGACAAGGACTTTGGGAGTCCCTTGTTCTTAGAATGTCGGGTCTCAATGACGGTAACCAAAGAATGAGTTCCCACAGACGGTGCCAAATGATGCCCGGTGGCATCCTCATCGTATGACTTGTTGGCCTGAAGGAGAGACTTCCAGTATGGAGGTGCCTGAAACACTCAGAAGAACAAGGGTTAGGAGCTCCCCGGAATGTGTTTCCGGGGGAGGAGCCTCTGATGCCCAAGTCAGTATTTGGGAGAGTAGTAGTAGTAAGGAACAGAGAGTAGGTAAATAGCAAGAGTTCTCTATCTTATGCTTACCAAGGTCCTTCCTAAGTATTTATAGGAGGGTGAAGGGAGGAGCCCGTTTGACACAGCCTGTTCAGATCATGACACGTGTTCTGTCATATTTGATTTGTACCCTCGAAGATGGGTATCTCTAGCTAGCCGTAGGCCATTCTATCCGGAGGGCAAGGGCATGTGTGAGGTCTCTTTGTCAGAGGCTCCTTAACCATTTTTTTCATATCTTCGCAAGACCCATTCGGGGAACGAGACCCTTTCGGGCTATGAGGCTCTTTCAAAATAATAGGCCCCTTCGACTAGATATCAAAATGAAGGCCATCAGGAAAAGTCCTTCGACATAGTGGGGCACCTTCAGGAGATGTTCTTCCTTTGCCAACGATGGGGAGTAACCTTTCTGAGGTTGGTAGGTTTGTAAAACCCAAGGGTGGTATGAGTATCCCCTAAGGTCAGTGTTAAGCCCTCTCCGAGGGTGGTGTTCATCAGGCCAGTTTGGGATACCTCCAAAGGTAATAGCCCTTCTGCTATCAGCTAGAATGATATAGTTTATTAGTGGAAGTTACCGGTGTAGTGGCTGGTCACTATAACTTAACAAGATTGCCTAATGCGTGGATTCCAAAACTAAGACTTGTGCTAGTGTTTTCCTTCTTAACAGCCATAGTGTGCATAAATGTAAATACGTGTGTTATGGTTAGACCAATATGCATGTATTTGCATAGTGCTCCAGAGGATCACTTAAGTATTTACACTAGGGGTTGTTCTGATGATCTACATCTACAAGACACGCCAATCCTGGGAGTTTAAAAGCACAGTTTTGGCACCATAACCGGACTACCCTAGAGTGGGTAATAGGTAGCCACAGGCAGCCTAGGGCTGCCATAATTGGTATCAGAGCCATGGTTGTCTAGAGTTATAGGTAACTGAGATAGTTGTGGATGCTTGTGCTAGGAAATAGTTCAAACCAATAATTTGTGTACTACAGTGTTGTGCTTTACAGGTGGCATGGTGAGGTCATGGGCAGCTGTGTTGGGCAAGATTTAAAAGATGTTTTTGTAGGCCTTGTAGGTGGTAGGAAGTGGCTAGTGTGAGGTAAGGCTTCAACCTTTCACTAGTAGTTTGGTATTTTTGTTGGAAATTTTGGCATCAGTTTACTAGGGTAGTTGTTGCTCTAGTTGTGAGGTAGTGGTTTCTTAGGACCCACTTGCTTGTTGTAGAACCATAAGTGAAGGCCTAAAGGCCTTAGATTGGATTAGCTGAAAGGGTTCCATAGGTTGTATGTATTTTCTTGAGTTACTTTGGTTGGCCTAGGTAAGAATAATTGGCTACATTATATGGATAATGTCCTAAGAATAACCAAGGGATGGAGTTGTCCAGTCAAACGTGGAAAAGGTAAGTAGGTAGGTTTAATTTTTGATTTCTAACAATTATGCAGAAAGAAGCCATGGAAGGAAGCAAGGAATAGGGAACTCATCCAGAAGGTAGGGTGGATGAGTAGACCACTCATTCATTAGTTGTATACCCTAGTGTAGAGCTAGTAGGAATGGAATCATTGCTTGGAGTTTGGATTCATTACCAGGCAGTGGTAAGGGAACCTTAGTAATAGTAATGACTGCCATGGACTAAGAGATAGCCTAGTGACTGGTGGTCATCATCTTGAGGTTAAGCAGAGTTAAGGGGCACCAAGATAGCTTAAGAAAGAAAAAAGCTTAGCTAGTGAAACTAGCTAAGCAAGTAAGAGGAACTAATTCCCAAGTGCGATAGAGCAAGTATAGCTCATACTTGTTCCCTTAGTGATAGTAAGTCAGTGAAAAATGTGAGATGTGGTAAAAAAAGACCTAACGATGCCAAGGAAGAAGAGGTATCTCCAAAACCCTTAAGGGTGGAGTTGTGTGAGGTCTATGTGGAGGAGTTCACCAAACCAGTCAAGAAAGGGCTCAAAATTACTATAGTACAAGGTAGTCTCCTACCTAGGAATGTATTGTACTTTGTAATTAAAGTGCCAATCGATTATACATACAGCTGTGCTTATGGGCTATATAGTGACTTTGATAGTCATTGTGCCCATTAGAGTAAAGGAAGTCAAGGGTTGGAACCCTTGTTGGAGAAGGTTTTGGTTGAGCTAGTTGATGCCTAGAGTTAGAGCATTTCACTTGCCCCTAGTCCTTTCAAAATGAAGGGCTTGTGACTTGAGAGATTGGTCTAGGGCAATGGGTAGGCTTATAGTTCCAAAGTGATAGAACCAGTTCTGTGGTGCATGGTTTAGTCCACTTAGTGGAGTTGTAGTGAACAAGCCAACCAAGTGATTTTCTATGGCGAACCACCTTCCGATAGTAAATTGTGTTTGATGGTAAAGTTAGTTCTCATATTGAGCTATGAGTTCACACAACAAAAGCCGTTGGTACATTGTTCTGATGCGTAGTTGGCACATGGTAGCAGATCGTATGGTAGTTGAGTATAGAAGAAATGATGGTCCTTTGTGGCCATAGAGCGGGTAGTTGTTATGGAGGAGGCGTTGTTAATGACTAGAGGCCGAGAAGCTTAGGACAAAGTTGATGAGCGAAGTGAGACTAGAGACATGTCGGAGCCTAGTGTTGGGAGCAAGAGGGCTTAATGTGTAAGTTTTGAGCACCTAGGATACTCTGAGTGGAGTAGCTAAAGCGTCTAGACCTTTGGTTTAGGTAGCATACTTGTACTCCCATCACTGAGTGCTAGGAGGCCTGAGTTGAAGGGCAGGCACGGACAACTTCCAAAGGCTACTAGTTACGTGGGGGTTTTGGCACTTATGCTAGGGATTTTTGTCTGGTAAGAGTGCAACTGTAAGGGACTCTGGATAGCCTTGGCAGTAGGATCACGATGCTCAGGTGATACGTGTGTACTTGTCTAATACCCCGGTATGCCTGATGCATAAAGGCATGTTTGAGAGGAGCATTGAAGACTCATACTCTAGGGTGCACCATGACTTATAACTCTTAGTGGACCAATGATTTTGAAGAGCCTTAGAGTATAGTAGAGCATGGAGCGGAGTATACCTTAGGGTGTTAGTGGTGTATGAGGCACGACTATAATCAACTAAAGACACACTTATCCTAGTCACTAATAAAAGATGTGAGGTGTCAAACGTACAGTGAGGAGTTGTTAGTATGAGTGTTAGAGGATGAGTTGTACGCTTAATAAGCTAACTTGCACTAAGAGGTTTGGTATAAAGATGTTGGGTGCCGAACTTGGAGTGAGACTTTCAAGTGTAAGTGTTAACTAACAAGTTTAACTTGTTAAGTTAGCCTACATTAGTGGTCAGGCATAGGAGAAAAGTTAAAGGAAGATCACTAGTGTCAGGCTAGAATAAGCAACAGTCAGTGTGTGAGTTAGTGCACAGGTTTCATACTTGTTTAGTAAAGCTTACACTAAAAGGCTTTAGTACAAGTGGGGTAGGTGCCGTACCTAGGGTCAACTTTTAGTGTAAGTGATAGTGGATGAGCTTCAAGCTTGTTAAGCTATGTTGCACTAAGAGGTTCAAGCATAGAAAGAATTGTGAACAAGTTATTGATTGACGGGTGTATTGGGACAGGTCTAAACCTGTTAGACATCTTTTAGTAGCATTCATAAGCTAAGGATAGTGGAGCACCACAGCACAGTCTGTAAGAACAAGTTGTAGTGAGGTGCTTTAGACTAAGTGAGGTCATACTAAGGTGGGGAGGACAGTGAGCAATTTTTTTGGCTTGTTGTGGAGCATGAGCATAATGTATAGCATTGGCTATAGTATATAAACGAGCGAGCACCGGGGTTGGATGCATTTTGGCATTACTTGAGCAAGTTGGGTAGGTGAGCACCAAGTGGGTTGCCAAATGAGATGATACCCCTTGGTAGGATTTGTTAGGATATGTTGGCACCATGTCATAGTTTTCATCTCAAGGTGGGGAGGTACAAGTTGGAGGACCAAATTTTACAAGGTAAGGAGAATGTGATGACCTCCAAGTTTTAGATCGATAATGGTTAGGTAAGACTTGGTTACGAGGTAAGGAATCCCTAGCTTATTGCCTCACTTAAGTTCAATTTAGCAAGTCAAGCAACACATCAAGGGTTGAATGGTTCTTAGTAGATCTTGGCACCTAAGTGTCCCTTGTGGTAAAATGCTCATTTTGCACTCAGGGCCATAGATTGGTTTTGAAGCTCAAAGTGTTTTTCTTATGTTTAGGTGACAATAAACTAAGGTAAGGGAAAATAAATTACCAAAGTTAGTGGCACTATTTGAAGGTGGGGTTGTCTTGGCAAAATTAAACAAGTTGAAGGACTAGATGGTAGAAGGTTGGTTATAAAACAAATTTGGGAAAGGCTTCCCTTCACTATTCAACTTCTTATTCAGATCAAACCCACAGCTCTCTTGTTCTCCTCAAAATCCATTCCTAGATCTCACTCATTCCTTCAATTCTTGGTGAAATTGGAAGCCCCATTGAGTACTCAAGTGAGAGCAAACTTGTTCTTGCTTAGTTTTGGTGTAGAAAGTTTTGGAGGGATGTTTTTCTTGGTTGAGAGCTTAGGTACATTTTTTCTCCTTTGTGCTCTTAGTTTCTTAAGCTTCCTAGGGGTTGGGTAAAGCTTAATTGATCTAGAACTTGTGCCCTTTTGTGATGAATTTGTCTTGGAACCATAGAAAATCCTTAGTGGAGCATTGAAGGTTTTGGTGCTTAAAGGTTTAGATGGATGAAGCTAGCCAGTTTTTGGTGCTGAGGCACCATTTGGGTGCCTACGCACCAAAGAAATCATGCCCAGATCATGCCCTTAAGGCCTAGGTACTAGCTAGGCACCTAAGTATGAGGATGCTTGTTTTCAGATAGCTTCAAATCAATTATGGTGCCACAAAGCCAGGCTCACGTTGTAGCGCCACAATTGCTTCGGAACTCAATGAAAGAGGGTGTTTTTGGTTTCTAATTAGTTCCTAAAGATCCTAGACATGTAGTTAAGGCTAATTCAAGGATCAAAATGGAAATTGAATGAATAACAAGAGACAAATGCGTCAAATGAAGAAAGGAGAAGATGGCGTGTGCACAATTGAACTATGTGTGTCCGTAAGGGTATTATGGTGCCCTAGTTAAGGCTTGTAGTCATCCCTAAGGTAGTTTAGATGCATTAATAGTGAAAAACCAAGTACTTTCAATAAGGATCATGGTGAACTAGTTTTGGTGAATTAGAACCATGGCGTAGTCAACTAAGGGAAGTGCATGTGCACTAAGGCATAGTTTGTGTAGGCAACTTATGGTACAACTTGCTATAGTTTGGAAAGATGACTTAGAGTGGTATTTCACTAACCATATGGTAGCTTAAAAGCCACAAGAGCTATAGGAAGCTAGTGAAAACACCTAAGGGCCAAAAAGGCACTATGAGGCTAATATGGGCACATAATGCATTTTGCCACAAAATGAGCTTTAGGGCCCATGGGAAGCCTAGATTGGGTAATGAAGGAGCTTGGACTGGCTTAGGAGGTTGTTTAATACCTAAGTAAGTTTAAGTTACCATAAGGAAACAAGAGGAACACTAAGAGCTCTAAGTAGGTAGGTGACTTAGAACTCAAGCTAAGTTACTTTGGCACATTGAGGGGACTTTGAGGTGCAAGGTAGTTAAACTACCTCAGTGCATTTGGGAGCTTAATTTGTGCTAGTAAACACAAGGAACACTTAGAGCAAGCATGATTCCTAGTAGTCACCAACCCATTGAACTATAGCAATTGCCAAGCCTAGTATCATGCAAGGTTCACCAAGGAAGGTGGAGGCTTAATAATACTTGGTCGCATAGTGTAGGGTTTCAGGAGCCAAACAAGTGTAGCAGAATTTAACTGAAACCCTCTAGGATCCAAGTGAAACAGGGTAAACCGGGTGTTCAAAAGTTTTCATACCTAATTTCAGTTGAGATTTCTCACCCAATTGTAGAGTCGAATCACAAAACCTGAATAGTTGATGTGTCCAAGCTCTTTATGGTGTCCACATGAGCCTCTCAGGATCACCATGCTTCCACCACATCCTGGCAGATGCATTTCTCTTGCACTCACAGTGCTAGCTTACGTTCTCCAAGGAATTGCAAGAGAAGAGTGTGGCTGTCTCTTTTTGGGAGGCTAGGGCAAGGTTGCGAATTTCTCACTAAAAGTTATATTTATAGTGAGACTCAACTTCCAGTCCTAATGGGTTTCAAAGCCCTAATCCAATTAGGCTTTAATTTCGGGCTTAATAATGGCTCAACTTTTGGGCCAATTATTAACATGAAATTTTCATGAAACCATAACCTAAATTATAGCCCATGCACTCTAATAATCCAAATAGCTCTATGTGTGTGACCCAATAGGCTCTCACCACGTTGGCAATGATTATAAATCACATTTATGATCATAAACAATGAGCGGTCTCTATCAACACATCATTGCTACCGAAGTGAAAAGATTGTCGGTGATTCAACTAAACCTTTATGATCATTACGCATATATGCCATTGTCCCATTGTCCAAGATATCAATACTAGACACAAGACATGGAATGTGTCACTTTCATACAGCCTAATCTTTGGTTTCTTGATTACCGAGTAGACTAACTTAAATTGATGACATTGATATCGTATATTAACTCATCCGAGCATGGCCATGCGTTTTCTAAGTCTCACTCTATCAAGGGGCCCGAAGATGTCACTCCCATTACATAGGAGGGACAAATCCGATCTTGATCATACAAATCCCTCTGCATGATATGTGACATACCCAATGTCCTCCTTCAAGTTCACTCAGTTACGAGTAACAAAGGGAAGTATCAAAGTATGTGACTCACATACAGGGAACCTTGATGACCTTAGGTCAAAGGACTACATATACCATGATTACTATAAGAATCACTTATGACACTCATATAACGATCCATGTAGCATTCTCATGGTAGGTTGATCCAATACACAAGTTCTCCAACTTGTACCCATATGTAGATTATATATCTCATATTAGTCTCCACATATGCTAGTCGTTATGTATTATTGTAACCCGCTTCATAATAATACTAGACCAAGAACATTTGAGAATATCATTATTCTAGGGTTATAATTATGCTTATTACATTACGCAGGAACAAAACAACAAACATAGTTGCTAGATTAATGCCTTAACAAAATATCATGGCTCAATGTGCAAAAATAAAATCATCTTATGATTGAATTTTGAGCACAACACTAACAATCTCCCACTTTCACTAAAGCCAATTAACCATGCTCCTGCTGCATAAGGGGCTTTGTCAGCAGATCAGCAATGTTGCTGTCTGTCAAAGTCCTGCATATCCTCACATCAGCACTTTCGATGATCTTCCTGATGAGATGATAATGTCGAAGTATGTGTTTGAATCATTGGTGAGATCGAGGTTCTTTAGCCTATGTGATTATTCCATTGTTGTCACAATAGAGCTCTATCAGGTCGGCAATGCTTGGAACCACTCCAAGTTTAGTGATGAACTTCTTGATCCAAACTACCTCCTTCGTAGCATTAGAGGCAGGAATGTACTCAGATTATGTTGTAGAGTCAGCTATTGCCTCTTGCTTTGAACTCTTCCAGCTCACAGCACCACGACCAATACAAAACACATAACCAGATTGTGATCTAAAATCATCCTTATCAGATTGGAAGCTAGTATCGATGTAACCCCTTACAACAAGCTCATCTTCACCTCCAAAGACCAAGAATGCATCCTTAGTCATTCATAAGTACTTAGGATGTTCTTAACAGCTATCCAGTGACTTTCACGGGGGTTTGGTTTGTACCTGCTTGTCATGCTCAAGGCATACGAGACATCGGGATGAGTACATATCATGGCATACATGATAGATCCAATTGCTGAGACAAATAGAATCTTACTCATACGTTCTCTCGCCTCGAGTGTACTCGGACACTGAGATCTAGAAAGAGTTATACCATGTGACATGGGCAAGAATCCTTTGTTGGAATCTTGCATGCTAAACCTCTTTAGCACCTGTCAATGTATGTACTTTGACTTAGGCCAAGAAGCTTTCTATGCCTAACACATAAGTGGCTTCACCCAATTTCTTCATAGAGAAACATTTCCTTAGCCAAGTCTTTATAGACTATAGCCCAGGAATATCATTCCTGATGAGTAGTATGTCATCTACATACAACACCAAGAAGACAATAGTGCTCCACTAACCTTCTTGTAGACACAAGGTTCATCTTCACTTTTGATAAAACCAAAATCTTTGATTGCTTCATCAAAATGAAGATTCCAACTTCGAGAAGCTTGCTTCAATCCATAAATGGACTGATACAATCAATGAAGGCACAACCAAGGATGGCAATGATCCATTGAAGATAACTAGTGGGACCATTGACAAGAAAGAAGGCTAAGGAGCTCACTAGTGCACTTCAAGCTATTGTCTCAAGCTTTTTCATGGAGAATGGGCTTAGAATTTTGCAAGGAGCTACTGGAACATGCAAGGAATCATATGAAGATGATTGCCAGGTTGGATTTTGACAGATTAGTGATATTCCGGTATAAAAATCATATCTTGATCTAAACAAATCAAAATTGAGTGATTCTTGATTCATTGCAAAGCTAACATCTGGAGAAACAAATCATGTGAAGACCATGAAATCCAGTTTGCACGTTAAGAGGGTCCAATTTAGCTTGAAAGTCGCGATTTATGAGTCATCGCTAGTTCAGAAGCAATTGCAGTATTTTGGGCATATCTTTGGTTTTAGATGTCTGTTTTGTGTGATTCAGGTGTTGTTTCGAAGATAGGAAATAGATCTACAACTTTCATGCTTTGCATTTTGAGAAATCATGGCTACATCAAGGTCCAATTTTAGCTTGAAGTTGAAGACACAAGCAAGAAGCCTAAGGAGCCCTTAAGTGCACCAAAGAATACTATTTTGGGGTTTTTAGGACCAATCTTGTGTTGTAACATATTTCATTTTATTTTTCTATTTATTTAAATTATTTAGGATGTAACTAGGGCCATGGAAGTGATTCAGGTTGCATAGGATGAGAGGAACTCTCTGCACACATTAAACATGTGCAAATTAGGTATTTGAGTCCTAGTTTGACTAGGTTTTCTTAAGTCTTTTGTGCCTAGGTTTCCTATGTGACTTGGGCTACGAATTTTGCTGATTTTTTTACCCTAGTTTAGGCCTATAAATAGGCACATATTTGTTGGGTTTCGGGAGCCAAACAGCGCAGCAGAATTTAACCGAAACCCTCCAGGATCCAAGTGAAACGGGGTAAACCGGNCTCTATCAAGGGGCCCAAAGATATCACTCCCGTTACATAGGAGGGACAAATCCCATCTTGATCATACAAATCCCTCCGCATGATATGTGACATACCCAATGACCTCCTTCAAGTTCACTCAGTTACGAGCAACAAAGGAAAGTATCAAAGTATGTGACTCACATGTAGGGAACCTTGATGATCTTAGGTCGAAGGACTACATATACCATGATCACTATGAGAATCACTTATGACACTCATATAACGATCCATGAAGTGTTCTCATGGTGGGTCGGTCCAGTACACAAGTTCTCCAACTTGTACCCATATGTAGACTACATATCTCATATTAGTCTCGACATATGCTAGTCATTATGTATTATTGCAACCCGCTCCACAATAATACTAGACTAGGGATGTTTAAGAATATCATTATTCTAGGGTTACAATTATGTTTATTATGTTACGCAGAAACAAAACAACAACAAAAATTGCCGGATTAATGCCTAAATAAAATATCATGACTCAATGTGCAAAAATACAATCATCTCATGGTTGGCTTTTTTGGGCACAACACTAACAATATTCTGGTCATAAAACACAGCCTTGACATGAAATAATATTGCTACTTTGAAGAGAAATTCTCTTTGGTTCTTTGTGGACTACATTGGTGCACAAGTTATTTGTGTTCTTGGTTTTCTTATACTTCTTGTTTCTAATCACAGGTTGATTAGGGGTGGGGGTTTAAAATCCAGTCTCTTTGATGTCTTGTGGAGCTTGGAAAACATCTTGGGCACATTTCATGGTCTTTATACCATCGGGGTTTGCATCAGTTGGTATCAGAGCCACAAGTTCCATTGAAGGACATATCTTTGTGTTCTTGTTTATCTTCACTTTTCTTTCAATTTTTTCCAATAATTTCATGTTTTAATTCTCCATTTTAATCTTTTTTCTTGTTGTTTTAGGTCTGTGTTCTTTGTTCCATCCTTGTTTCAAATAAAAAATGACAAAAACAACAAAAACAAGTCCACTAGTGTTACCTTGTGTTCTCGGTTTCAATTTGTTTGTTCTTGTTTGTTTCTTATCTTTCTCTTTCATGTCTAGCCCTATTAATCTCTATTGTTTTAATTGTTTTATCAAAAAGTTGTTTCAAATTGACCATGTTTTCATTGTTTCTTATCTTGGCCGAAAAGAAATCTAACTTTTTGTCTTTAGCAGCAAGGAACTTCAGGGAGAAAGTTGTTTTAGCATCAAATAGCAAGAGAAAAAAAAAAGGGAAAACGAGAAAAAAAAAAGGAAAGAACAAAGAAAAGAAAATAAAAGAGCTTGCAAAAGAAGTTTGCACAAAGTGTTAAAATTTTTGCACCCACAAACCTATCCCATTGATTTGAGCCAAAAATCTTTCTTTGTGGTTCTTGTGATCATTGCGAGAGCTTCCTAGAGTCTTTTAAAGCCTGTTTAGCCCACCTCTTTTGGAGTCAAAATTGTTTTCAAGAATTCAAGTTTTCTTGTGTGCTTTGAGGACAATTTTCTTAGAACTTTTGAGAAATGTTTGTATAGTAACATTCTCACTAACAAATTGAGTGTTTGAGTGTTCATCTTTTGAGTGAAACATGTGAGGTGAGTGTGTGTGAGGATTTTTGTTTTCAGGAGTATGGAGGGCTAGTAGGATGGGAGAATGGAAGTGAAACACAATGAGCAGCCTACCATGAGAGAACTTTAAGAAATGCTCAACAAATTTGTTGGAAGGAGTGAGGACATTGATTTGAGGTTGCCAAGGAGACCTAATCCCATCTTTTAACCAAGGAGAGGTCCAAGAAGAGAAGAACCCAAGGAGGAAGAAGGAAATTGGCATGACCATGGGCTTCCAAAGAGGGGAGAGCCAAGGGAGGACAATAACCTTAACTCCATCAAACTTACCATTCCATCTTTCCAAGGGAGGAGTGATCCCAATGCATATTTGGAGTGGGAGAAAAAGATTGAGATGGTGTTGATTGCCATCATTACTCCGAGAAAAAGAAGGTTAAATTGGCTACCATAAAGTTCACTGATTATGCTCTTGCATGTGGAATTAGGATGTTACTTCTAGGAGAAGGAATGAGGAGGAGCCCATACACACTTGGAGAGCCCTTAAAGCCTTGATGAGGAGGAGATTTGTTCCCAGCTACTACACTAACGATCAACGCCCTAAGCTTCGAAAGCTAGTGCAAGGCCAAAGGAGTGTGGAGGACTACCATAAAGACTTGGAGATAACCTTGACTCGAGCCAACATCTTTAAGGATGAGGAGACCACCATTGCTAGATTCATCAATGCTCTCAACCTTGAGATAGCCAACAAATTGGAAACGGTGCCTTATTTTAATACGGAAGGCTTGCTTTACCATGCCACCAAGGCTGATAAGATCATCAAGAGAGCAAAGGCATCCAAGATGTCTCAAGGAGGAATTTCCATATGGAGAAGAGCATGGAGCAAGGATGTAAGAAAAGCACCCAAGCCAAAAGTCGGGGCCATAAAAGGAGACTTTTCTCAGCCTTAACAAGAAAATTCAATCATGCTTGTACCATTTTCACCACAACAAGTCTTGGAAGATCAAAGAAAACTTCAAAGTGAGGTTGAGAGAAAAGAAAAAAAGGGGAAAGTTGAGGGCAAGAATGATGAGGGGAAAGCCGAGAGAACAACCGAAAGATTAAGTAAGAAAAGTGAACATGAGGGGAAGAAGAGTGGAGAGTTCCCGAGAGCAGAAATTGAGTGCGAAGTTGAGAGAAGACAAGAGTACAATTAACCCAAGCCGAGTGCAGAAACAAAGACCTACAGAGAAGCCATACTTTCATCTAACATAATGAAGTCTTCTTCTAGTGTTGTGTTGTCTTTTTTTCAGGACTTAAGTGGAGATAAACTACAAGAATCAAGTGATTTGCTGCCCATCCAATAAGTTGGTGTTCCCAATATTCCAAGTCATGTCCCATGCATCAAACCAACAAAGGAGGTTAAGAAGGAACAATTTAAGGTAAGTCCAAGTGATTTCATATGCAAAAGTTTGCCTAACATTGTTTTTTATCATATAGTTTAAAGGGATGAAATTGTTGCAACTACACCCAAAGTCATTGAGTGCAAAGGTGAAAATTTTGTGGTTCCTACACCAAAGAAAGATACTTGGAGACTAAGTCCAACCACTAGAATGTATTTCTTCCTAACACCTAGATTTGATGTAGTTTTGTATGAAAATCTCAAACAATGTGTGTTTGCTTGCAATGTTATTTTGGCAAATGGTTCTCATGAAACAAGATTAAGAGAAGGAAGTAAGAATGAAAATTTGGCAAAATATGGTTTTAAGCCTTCTAATTCTTTGGTTTTGTCAGATCATCTTTTGAATTCCATGAGTTTCTGTAGAGAAAAATCTATTTTGGTGTCTTTTGTTTTTGAATTTGTTTGTTTTGCATCAATCTCACATTGCTTTGTTTTGCCTCAAGTTAAATCCACTTCTTTGGAATTTTTTATGCATAAATTTGTTCTTACACAAGCATTACATACTTCTTTGATTCACATTCATGTTCAGCCCATTTTTGTGTGTCAATTTTTAATTTTCAGCAAGCATTTCTTTACCTTCACACATGCATTACACAAACTTTTGAGCATTGATCCTTTTGCTTTATGCCCAAACATGAAAGTTTTTATTTTAAGTGAAAATTCTAGATTTAAATTCAGCCTTTTAAGGAGATATGTTGAGTCCTTTTTTTTGTGTCACATTTCATTCATAAATTTCGTGCATTGTGGTGCATATACATGCAAAAATAAGTTTGTCACTAAATTGGTTTCACTTAATCCTATCTATTCCAATATTGTTTCATTTAAAATGCTTTGGATTTTTGTGAAATTTGAGCATCATTGTTTGGTTACCAGTTTAGGCTACATTGTGTTCAATTCTTGTTTGCTTGAATGGCCGATGCAAAGTATTGTCTTAACATGCATAACTTGTGTTTTTAATAACTATAACACTTATGTGAGTTTAGGTCAATTTGTTTTGAGTGCATACTACATCCCTAAGGTAAATTATTCCAACACTTTTTCTAGTTTTTCGAATAATGTTTTTTAGATGGCAAAGGCAATGAAAGTGCTGCCTAGAGTTAAGATGAAAATTGTGCAAACTTTCAAATTTTTTGTGCTAATTGCTTATAGCTTTGTTTTTGAAATTGGAGGTATCAAAATTATCATTGCATTTGGTTATTGGTTCAAGTTTTTCACAAGATTAAAGCTCCCTGCACAAGCATTTCATGCTATTGGTGCTTTTGTGAAAGGTGAGTGCTTATGTGTTGATTATTTCATTGTTATTGATTTAATTCCATTTTCTAATGCAGGTTTTGATTTGAGGACTGTTGACACTTGATTTTGTCTGGGTACTAACTTTGGTTAGAAAGAATTAGTTTATGAGCATTTTTGTTTTGTAGGGGGCAATTTGGTCTTTTTCATTATGCTATTAATTTTAGGAGTTTAAAATGTTCATCTAGGGTAGAAATAGGAATTAATTTAGTTTAGACACTAATTTAAAATCCTAAGAGTTTCATAAGGTTAGTTAAAAAAAAAATTTTAAAGAGTTTTAGGAAAAAAAAATTGAGGATTTTTTTTAGCGAAATTGGGAAGTTTGAGGTAAATGTGTCAAGGTTGAAAAGTTTGGGACATGTCTTGCCAAAATCTCAAAATTCTAGGAAAATCTTGTTATTTTTGCAAAGTTTCGAGCTAATTTGATAAATCCTTGAAGTTTTGGGCTCGATTGACAGATTAGAGAAATAGTGGGTGAAATTGAGAATTTGCATGAAGTATGGGCCAAAATTAGCAGCTCAAGAATTCTTTTGACCTAGATTAGAATTTTGACCAAATCACTCCAAATTCAATATTNTGACGCTCCAGCCACTGCTTCTACTCACCGTTCTAGCCACTGCCAGCCGACGCCGCCGACCCTGGACAGCTGCCCCCTCTGCCTCGTTGCCAGCCTCGCAGCCGCCCTAGCTGTCTCCCGTAGTCGTTTGTGTGAAGCCGAAGGGAGCCTGTCGCGATCTTCTCTCCATTCCCCACGCTTCTGACATCTCCTGCCCGCCGTTTCCCCTGCCCCTGAGGTCGCCTCACCCCCTCTGAGCCAAGCACAAGTCGCCAGCCACCAACCTTTTACTTTTTTTTATTTGGAATGTTGAGCCACCAACCTTTTATTTTTATTATTCTTGAATTTTTTATTTCTATTAGATGGAAGGCTGAGCCTCTTACATTTTTTACTTTCTATTATTCTTTTTTTCTTATTTTTATTTTTTTTACTGATAGCCGAGGTACCGATCACCCTCCGAACCCACAGGCTCGGAGAAAACACCAACCTCGGTAGGGAAATCACCTACCACTAAAGGAAGGGTGTTCGGCCTCCTGAAATCCAGCCTCCGCATTTCTCCATTCCTGGAGATGACAGTGCCAACCTCGGGGGGACGAGTAAGCCATCCTCGGAAGTGAGAGTGCCCCTGAGAAAGGTTACCCTCGGGAAATATATCCTTGCGATGCTAAAGTGACCTCGGAAAAAAAATTCTCCGAAAGGGTCTCCCCTACCAAAAGGGGACCTCGGGAGTATGACATAAGCATTTAAGGAGCCTCTGACACATTCCCGATAATCCGCCCCGGGCATGCCCTGACACGCCATTTGCGTGGACACTCTAGCACGTCACTCTCGGGTTGACTAGACTTCTAGCCGAGAGGCCCATGTCCTGCTAGGAGTCCCCTGTTGCCCAAAAGACGTGGAACGCATCCCGCCGAACACGTGTCATGGTCTGGGCCAGCCACAGGAGAAGGACTAATACTATTCGCCCCTATAAGTACTCGGTAATTATTCCAGGTAAAAGGAGGAGAGGAGGACATTACTTGAGACAATATACTTCTTTGCTCTTTATCATCTCATTACCTCCAAAAATACTCACTTGAGAGTCGGAGGCTCCTCCCCGGAAAAACACTCCGGGGACCTCCTAACGCTTACTCTTTGTGGTTCCCAGGTGATCCACGTAGAGCACTACTCTTTCGGACTCATTCGTACCATCAAAAGTTCTTGCCACAGTCACCATGACACACACTGGAGATGCTGAAGGGCATTACTTGGCCAGTTCGGTCTTAAGCTGGCGATCTTCTCCTCCAGCTTCTTCTTTCTCTTGCTCTTGGCCCCCTTCTTCAGAGATTCAACCTTAGCCTCGAGCTCGGCATTCAAAGCGAGCGCCTTCGTCAGGTTCTCGCCATCTTAAGCGTTCGCCTTCCGAAGGGCCTCGTTCTCTGAAGAAAGAGCGGCACACTTTGAGCCGAGGTCCTCGACCTTGGCTAAAAAATCAAGAAGAAGTTCCTGCTTGCTCGAAGCGAGCTTGGCCCGAAGGTTCACCACATCCTCCTTCACAATCTTGAGCTCACCATATTTGACGACGTGTCTGGCACAAAAGTCCTTCATTTTTCTCAAAGAATCTTTCGACCGAGAGTGGGTGTTACCCACTTTGGGGTAGTCTAGTTATGGTGCCAAAACTGTGCATTTAGACTCCCAGGATTGGAAATGTTCTATAGGCCATCAGAACACTACCCTTAGTGTGCATACCCAAGTGGCCGTCTTGGGCACTATGTAAATACATGCCTATTGGTCCAACCATCACACACATATTCACATTTCAGGCACACCATGGCAACAAAGAAGGAAAACACTAGCACAAGTCTTAGTTTTGGCTTCCACACATTAGGCAATCTTGTTAAATTCTAGTGATTAGCCACTGCACCTGTAAGTTCCACTAATAAAATGTATCATTATAGCCTCATACCCCCCTGTTTTATTTGCTCCATTATGAATTAGATACTTACATCAAACCAAGGAATTTTTTTTTACACCAATAGCTCACCCATGGACCAAGTTATGGATTTTTTAAATTGGTTACAAAATTCTGACCAAATGAACAGTAACTCATCCAATTTTGCAACGTCATATCTTTAGCTACAAGAATCCAAATCCAGAAATTTCAAATTCCAGTTCAACCGCTAGATTTTCTCTAGGAGTGGTCAAAATTTCATGCCAAGATTCATTCTACACAGGGAGATATTAAACTTTAGGTACATGGTCGAAATTCTGGCAACTTTTGGACCATTTTGCCCATACAATTTTTCCAAACCATGCAAACACTTCATTCACAAGGGGAAAGCCCTCCAAGGCTATCCCATATATGTCCATTACACATAGGAATTACATTCCCTTTATTTTAACAACTTTAT
>KK901232.1:0-40967 GCA_000696445.1 Aquilaria agallochum
TTGGAATGAAGGGGAAACACTCACAACTTGGTTGGAATGAAAGGCAAACACTCACAACTTGGTTGGAATGAAATGGAAACACTCACAACTTGTTTGGAATAAAATGGAAAGATTCACAACCTGTTTGGAATGAAATGAAACAATCACATCTAGTGTGGAGTAAATGGAAACATTCAAAACATCTTTGGAATGAAATGGAAACACTCACAACTTGTTTGGAATGAAATCGAAACACTCATAACTTGTTTTGAAAAAAGTGGAAACAGTCACAACCAGTTTAGAATGACTGGAAACATTCAGAACTTGTTTGGAATGAAAGGGAAACACTCATAACCTATTTGGAATTAAATTCAAAGAATCATAACCTCTTTGGAATGAAATGGAAACATTTACAACTAGTTTGGAATGAAATGGAAATAGTCACAACTAGTTTGGAATGATTGAAAACATTCACAACTTGTTTGGAATAAAATGAAAACACTCACAACTTGTTTGGAATGAAATGGAAACACTCAAAACCTTTCTGGAATGAAATGAAAACCTTCACAACTAGTTTGGAATGAATGCAAAGACTAACAACTAGTTTTGAATGAAATGGAAACATTCATAACTTCTTTCGAATGAAATGGAAATGGAAACATTCACAACTGGTTTGGAATGAAATGGAAATATTCATAACTAGTTTGGAATGGAATGGAAACATTCACAAGTTGTTTGTAATGAAATGGAACCATTCAGAACTTGTTTGGAATGAATCGAAACATTCAGAACTTGTATGGAATGAAATGGAAACACTCACAACCAGTTTGGAATGATTGGATACATTTAGAACCTGTTTGGAATGAAATGGAAAGAATCACAACTCGTTTGGAATGAATGGAAACATTAACACCTAGTTTTGAATGAAATGGAAACATTCACAACTAGTTTGGAACCAATAAAGACATTCAAAACTTGTTTGGAATGAAATGGAAACACTCACAACTAGTTTTGAAGGAATTGGAAACGTGCACAACTTGTTTGGAACGAAATGGAAACTTTCAGAACATGTTTGGAATGAAATAGAAACATTCACAACTAGTGTGAATTGAAATGAAAACACTCACAACTTGTTTGGAATGAAATGGAAACATTCACAACTCATTTGGAATAAAATGGAAACGCTCACAACCTGTTTAGAATGACATGGAAACATTCACAACTTGTTTGGAATGATTGGAAACATCAGAACTCGTTTGGAATGAAATGGAAACACTCACAACTTGTTTGGAATGAAAGGCAAACACTCACAACTTGGTTGGAATGAAATGGAAACACTCACAACTTGTTTGGAATGAAATGAAACAATCACATCTAGTGTGGAGTAAATGGAAACATTCAGAACATATTTGGAATGGAATGGAAACACTCACAACTTGTTTGGAATCAAATGGAAACACTCATAACTTGTTTAGAAAAAAGTGGAAACAGTCACAACTACTTTAGAATGACTGGAAACATTCACATGTTGTTTGGAATGAAAGGGAAACACTCATAACTTGTTTGGAATGAAATTGAAACAATCACAACTTGTTTGGAATGAAATGGAATCGTTCACAACTAGTTTGGAATGAATTGGAAATAGTCACAACTAGTTTGGAATGAATCGAAACATTCACAACTTGTTTGGAATGAAATGGAAACACTCACAACTTGTTTGCAATGAAATCGAAACACTCACAACCTTTCTGGAATGAAATGGAAACTTTCACAACTAGGTTGGAATGAATGCAAAGACTAACAACTGGTTTTGAATGAAATGGAAAAATTCATAACTTCTTTGGATTGAAATGGAAATGGAAACATTCACAACTGGTTTGGAATGAAATGGTGATATTCACAACAAGTTTGGAAAGGAATGGAAATATTCACAAGTTGTTTGGAATGAAACGGAACCATTCAGAACTTGTTTGGAATGAATCGAAACATGTAGAACTTGTATGGAATGAAATGGAAACATTCACAACTGGTTTGGAATGATTGGAAACATTCAAAAATAGTTTGGAATGAAATGGAAACAATCACAACTAGTTTGGAATGAATGGAAACATTAACAACTAGTTTTGAATGAAATGGAAACATTCAAAACTTGTTTGGAATGAAATGGAAACATTCACAAGTTGTTTGGAAAGAATTGGAAACATTCACAACTCGTTTAGAATGAAATGGAAACATTCACAACTAGTTTGGAATGATTGGAAACATTCAGAACTTGTTTGGAATGAATTGGAAACACTCACAACTTGGTTGGAATGAAATGGAAACACTCACAAGTTGTTTGGAATGAAATGGAAACTTTCATAACTTGTTTGGAATGAAATGAAACAATCACATCTAGTTTGGAGTAAATGGAAACGTTCAGAACATCTTTGGAATAAAGTGGAAACACTCACAACCTGTTTTGGAATGAAATGGAAACACTCACAACTAGTTTAGAATGAAATGGAAACAGTCACAACTAGTTTGGAATGATTGGAAACATTCACGACATGTTTGGAATGAAAGGGAAACACTCATAACTTGTTTGGAATGAAATTTAAACAATCACAACTAGTTTGGAATGAAATGGAAACATTCACAACTAGTTTCGAATGAATTGGAAATAGTCACAACTAGTTTGGAGTGATTGGAAACATTCACAACTTGTTTGGAATGAAATGGAAACACTCACAACTTGTTTGGAATGAAATGGAAACACTCACAACCTTTCAGGAATGAAATGGAAACTTTCACAACTAGTTTGGAATGATTGCAAAGATTAACAACTAGTTTTGAATGAAATGGAAACATTCATAACTTGTTTGGAATGAAATGGAAATGGAAACATTCACAACTAGTTTGGAATGAAATGGAAATATTCACAACAAGTTTGGAATGGAATAGAAACATTTGCAAGTTGTTTGAAATGAAACGGAACCATTCAGAACTTGTTTAGAATGAATCAAAACATTTAGAACTTGTATGGAACGAAATGGAAACATTCACAACTAGTTTGGAATGATTGGAAACATTCAGAACTTGTTTGGAATGAAATGGAAACAATCACAACTAGTTTGGAATGAATGGAAACATTAACAACTAGTTTTGAATGAAATGGAAACATTCATAACTTGTTTGGAATGAAATGGAAACATTCACAAGTGGTTTGGAATGAATTGGAAACATTCACAACTCATTTGGAATGAAATGGAAACATTCACAACTAGTTTGGAATGATTGGAAACATTCACAACTTGTTTGGAATGAAATGGAACCACTCACAAGTTGTTTGGAAGGAAATGGAAACATTCACAACTTGTTTGGAATGAAGTGGAAACTTTCACATGTTGTTTGGAATCAAATGGAGACAATCACTACTAGTTTGGAATGAAATGGCAACATTTATAACTAGTTTGGAAAGAAATGGAAACGTTCACAACTAATTTGGAATGAAATAGAGACATTCACAACTCATTTGTTATGAAATGGAAACATTCACAACCAATTTGGAAAGAGTGGAATCATTCAGAACTTGTTTGGAATGAAATGGAAACATTCTCACCTTCTCTGGAATGAAATGGAAACATTCACAACTCGTTTTGATTGAAATGGAAACTTTCACAACTAGTTTGGAATCAATGGAGACATTCAAAACTTGTTTGGAATGAAATGGAAACATTCACAACTTGTTTTGAATGAAATGGAAACATTGGGAACTTGTTTCGAATGAAATGGAAACATTCAGAACATGTTTGGAATGAAATGGAACCATTCACAACTTGGTTGGAATGAAATGGAAACAGTCACAACTAGTTTGGATTGATTGGAAATATTCACAACCTATTTGGAATGAAAGGGAAACACTCACAACTTGTTTGGAATGAAATCGAAACATTCACAACTTGTTGGAATGAAATGGAAACATTCACAACTAGTTTGGAGTAAATGGAAACATTCAGAACATGTTTGGAATGAAATGGAAACATTCACAACTAGTTTGGAATGAAGTGGAAACAATCACAACTAGTTTGAAATGATTGGAAATATTCACAACTTGTTTGGAATAAAAGGGAAACACTTACAACTTGTTTGGAATGAAATGAAAACATTAACAACTTGTTTGGAATGAAATGGAAACGTTCACAACTTGTTGGAATGAAATGGAAACATTCACAACTACTTTGGAGTAAATGGAAACATTCAGAACATGTTTGGAATGAAATGGAAACATTCACAAGTTGTTTGGAATAAAATGGAAACATTCACAAGTTGTTTGGAATGAAATGGAAACATCACAACTTGTTTCGAATGAAATGGAAACATTCACAATAAGTTTGGAATGAAACGGAAACATTCACAACCCGTTTGGACCGAATGTGTTATGGCCCTTCTAGTGGGAAGCGAATTTGAAGAAGGTAAAGTGATCTAAATTAAGTTTATAACCTTAATTTAAGTTCACATAGCAAGAATAGAGAAGTTTAGCAAAGTTCACTAAGTTCCGAGAAAAATAAAGCACTGAACAAAGTTCCAGGGCAAAACGGTAATTTTGAATCCTGAATAGGCGAGACGAGTCCCGAGTGTGTTAAAATGAATTTTTAAAACTTAACTTTCAACCTTAACTCAAACTTGAAGAATAGACAAGAATTTAATCAAGAATCACTAAGTTACAAAGATGGGGGACTTAATTGCATTAAACTTGAAACCTTGGTGACCTTGATGCTAAGTAAGGGTTTAAGAAGGGAAAGAGAAGGGGGAGGCTGCCATGACCACGTTTTCAACCTTCCCTCACTCATTTCTCTCCCAAAGTAAGCTTGGAATCAAGTGATCTTGGTGTCAAGAGGTGCAATTCAAGGTGTATAAGCTTGGAGGAGCCAATTTCAAGCTTGAAACCATGATTTTGAAGCTTGGAAGGGCATTTTTCCACATCCCCTATTTTTTAATGAGGTAAGAGATGTGTTCTTGATTGAATTCATGTTTATTAGTTAGTTTGAAGCTTGGGTTTTGGTTAGAGAATGTAGTTTTGATGTTTGGTGCCATTGTTTTTTATTGGAACTTGTGTAGAACTTTGGTGAGCTTGCTTGAATGAAAAAGGGATTGATTCTTGCATGTTACTTCTAGTTGAGGTAAAGGGAGTATGTTTTCAAGTTCATTTAATGCCAATAGCTTGAGTTTGCTTGAAGAATTTGAGTGGTTTTAGCTATGGCATTAGTTAAAGGTTTCGGTTGAATTATGGTGGACTAGAGGAATTGGGAGGATTGGATTGATGTTACAAGACATCATAGATTGGCTTGTGATAGTTGGTTGTGATCTATGCAACATGTTCTATGTGTATATGAAATTTGGAGGCATTCCAAGCGTGTTTGATATGTGTAGGAAGTGTCCAAAGTTCATAGCAGCAAAATCAAAGCTTTTCTAGGTATTTTGCAGGTTTGGCGACGCGTCACTAATCCCCACAAGTTCCCATGATGCATTGCCAAGACCTAAGAAAATTGGTAGAACATCGACAATTGTGGCGACGCGTCGCCAAGACAGCATTTGAGATCCGGTTTTGTTTTTGGTATACCTTTTCGCTCGGGTATCCGATTGAAGTGTTTCAAGATTCCACATGAAGCTAAGAGGGAGTACTATCAGATCCATGTTTTAAAAACACTTACAATGCACCAGTTTTAGATTCATATTAATTCAAAGTGAACGCATGTTTTAAAGGAAACTATGTTGCAATGATCACAACAAGGTATTACTAGCCCAGGTGAGAGGTTTAGAACTCTTGGAAACCTAGTTGTTCCATAGCCACAAGGTTGCAAGGTGAAACCTTGTTCATCTAGTCTACAACAAAGAGGCCCTGCGGCCTTGTCTACAAAGTTTCACCATAATTCCCCTATGTAACAGCTATGGGAAGGCTACATGGTTGCATCTAGTAAGCTTCAGCTTGCTAGGAGCGGATTAGTGATCAGAACTCACTAGGCATGGAGTGATGCACCGTGAGGAGGACTAGTTTGAAGAGAGGTCTTTATGGCCTAGTTATATGTGCATATATCAGACCCTCATGCTGTGTGAGCTCACAGCAAGGTTACATATGTTCATCATATGTCCAGTCCTAGTAATTTTCTTACAGGTACATTGAAGACCGCTTACTGAGAATTGTCGAATTCTCACTCCCTAGTTATGTTATGCAAAGACTGAAGTTGCTGGACAGGGTAATCATTGAGGATTATCATGGTAGTGTTCTTTTGTGTGTACAGGTACGGCATTTGAGAATCCTTGTGATTCTAGTCTACATGGTGTATTTAGTTGGCTTGCTAGTCAAGTAACAGTACTAACTAGTATCTTCCTTTGGCTGCAGAGCCTAGTAGCACTTGGGAAAGGACTTTTGAGACTCACCATTGGGACGTGTATCCAAGGTGGGAGTTGTGTCAAAGAGATCTCAATAGAGGCTTGTATTTATATAGTACTTTTAGTTGCCTCCATAGTCTATGTTATGAGGAGTCCTCAACTCTAGGATTGCTTTTAGCTGAGGGCATTAGTCTACTTTATGTATGAATGTTCTCACGAGTTGTTTTGTGTAGTAAACTCACACAAATGTTGATTTTATATGCTTTGGCTATTTGTATTTATTTTGTGTAGAAAATTACTCGGCCAAGTTAATGTTTTATAGATTTAATAAACCAAGTCAAAGCATGAAGAGCATGCATATTGCATATTCTAGAATAATCAACTAGTATCATGGGATTTAATCCGCACACATACACAACTAGCCAATTGCAATCCACCGTGAGACCAGCTCTCACAGGGCTTCCTGGGCAGGGGCACGGGCGGTCGTGTTAGAATGGAAACATTTACAACTAGTTTTGAATGAAATGGAAATATTCACAACTTGTTTGGAATGGCATGGTAACATTCACAACATGTTTGGAAAGAAATGCAAAATTCACAACTGGTTTGGAATCAATGGAAACATTCACAACTAGTTTATAATGAAACAGAAACAATCACAACAAGTTTGGAATGAAATGGAAACATTCACAACTGATTTGGAATGAAATAGAAACATTCACAACTAGTTTGGAATGAATGGAAACATTCAGAACTTGTTTGGAATAAAATGGAAACATTCACAACTTGTTTGGAATGAAATGTGAACATTCACAACTTGTTTGGAATGAAATGGAAACATTCACAACTAGTTTCGAATGAAATGTAAACATTCCACAACCTGTTTGGAATGAAATGGAAACATTCACAAGTAGTTTGGAATGAAATGGAAACAGTCACAACTAGTTTGGAATGATTAGAAACATTCACAACTAGTGTGGAATGAAAAGGAAACACTCACAACTTATCTAGAATGAAATGGAGACTCTCACAACTAGTTTGGAACGAATGGAAACATTAACAACTAGTTTAGAATGAAATGGAAATGTTCACAACATGTTTGGAACGAAATGGAAACACTGACAAGTTGTTTGGAGTCAGCTGGAAACATTCACAACTAATTTGGAATGAAATGGAAAAATTTGCAGCTAGTTTGGAATGATTGGAAACATTCATAACTAGTTTGGAATAAAATGAAAACATTCACAACTTGGTTGAAATAAAATGAAAACAGTCACAACTAGTATGGAATGATTGGAAACATTAACAACTAGTTTTGAATGAGATGAAAACAATCACAACTTGTTTGGAATGGAATGGAAACATTCAAAACATATTTGGAATGAAATAGAAACATTCACAACTAGTTTAGAATGAATGGAAACATTCACAACTCCTGTGAAATGAAATGGAAATGTTCACAGATTGGAATGAAATGGGCACATTCACAACTATTTTGCAATGAATGGAAACATTCACAACATGTTTGGAATGAAATAGAATCATTCACAACTTGTTTGGAAAGAAATGGAAACATTCACAACTAGTTAGGAACGATTGGAAACATTCACAACTAGGTTAGAACGAAATGGAAACATTCACAAGAAGTTTGGAATTAAGTGGAAACATTCACAACTCATTTCGAATGAAATGGAAACATTTACAACTAGTTTGGAATGAAATGGAAACATTCACAGCCGGTTTGGAATGATTGGAAATAGTCACAACTAGTTGGAATCAAATGGAAACACTGACAACGTGATTGGAATGGAGTGGAAACACTCACAACGTCTTTGGAATGAAATGGAAACATTTACATCTAGTTTGGAATGAATGCAAACATTCGCAACTACTTTTGAAAAAAATAGAAACATTCAAAACTTGTTTGGAAAGGGAAGGAAACACTCACAACATGTTTGGAATGAAATAGAAACATTCAGAACATGTTTGGAATGAAATAGAAACATTCATAACATGTTTGGAATGAAATAGAAACATTCACAACTAGTTTCGAATGAATGGAAACATTCACAACTGCTTTGGAGTGAAATGGAAACCTTCACAACTCATTTGGAATGAAATGGAAAGATTCACAACTAGTTTGGAATGAAATGGAAACATTCACAACTAGATTAGAATTAAAAGGAAACAGTCACAACTAGTTTGGAATGGCTGAAAACATTCACAACTTGTTTGGAAAGAAATGGAAACATTCACAGCTAGTTTGGAAAGAAATGAAACATTTATAACTATTTTGGAAAGAAATGTAAACATTCACAACTAGTTTGGAATGAAATGGAAACATTCACAACTAGTTTGGAATAAAATGGAAACAGTTACAACTAGTTTGGAATGATTGGAAACATTCACAACTAGTGTGGAATAAAGGGGAAACACTCACAACTTATCTAGAATAAAATGGAAACTCTCACATCTAGTTTGGCAAGAATGGAACCATTAACAACTAGTTTTGAATGAAATGCAAACAATCACAACTTGTTTGCAATGAAATGGAAACATTGACAAGTTGTTTGGAGTGAAGTTGAAACTTTCACAACTAGTTTGGAATAAAGTGGAAACATTCACAACTAGGTTGGAATGATTGGAAACATTCACAACTAGTTTGGAATGAAATGGAAACACTCATAACTTGGTTGAAATAAAATAGAAAGAGTCACAACTAGTTTGGAATGAATGGAAACATTAACAACTAGTTTTGAATGAAATGGAAACATTCACAAACTTTTTGGAATGGAATGGAAACATTCACAACATGTTTGGAATGAAATAGAAACATGCACAACTAGTTTGGAATGAATGAAAAATTCACAACTCTTGTAGAATAAAATGGAAATGCTCAGAACTAGTTTGTAATGAAATGGAAACATTGACAACTAGTTTGGACCGAATGGAAACAATCACAACATGTTTGGAATGAAACAGAACTATTCAGAACTTATTTGGAATGGAATGGAAACATTCACAACATGTTTGGAATGAAATGGAAACATTCACAACTAGTTTGGAATGATTGGAAACATTCACAACTAGTTTAGAATGAAATGGAAACAATCACAAGAAGTTTGGAATGAAATGGAAAGATTCACAACTTGTTTGGAATGAAATGAAACTTTCACAACTTGTTTGGAACAAATGGAAACATTCACAACTTGTTTGGAATGAAATTGAAACATTAACAACTTGTTTGGAATGAAATGGAAACATTCCCAACTATTTTTGAATGAGATGGAAGCATTCACAACTAGTTTCGAATGAAATGGAAACATTGTCCAACTTGTTTGGAATGAAACAGAAACATTCACAACTAGTTGCGAATGAAATGGAAACATTCACAACTAGTTGGGAATGAATGGAAACCTTCAAAACATGTTTGGAATGACATGGAAACATTCAAAACTTGTTCGGAATGAAATGAAAACATTGACAACTAGGTTGGAATGAAATGGAAACATTCACAACATTCATAACTCATTTGGAATTAAACGGAAACATTCACAACTAGTTAGGAATGAATGGAAACATTCAGAGCTTGTTTGCATTGAATTCGAAACATTCACAACAAGTTTGGGATGAAATGGAGACATTCACCACTAGTTTGGAATGAAATGGAAGCATTCACAACTTGTTTGGAATGAAATGGAAACGTTCACCACTAGTTTGGAATGAAATGGAAATAATCACAACTAGTTTGGAATGAAATGGAAACACTCACAACCTGTTTGGAATGAATTGGAAGCACTCAAAACTTGTCTGGAATGAAATGGAAACTTTGACAACTAGTTTGGAATGAATGGAAACATTCAAAAATTGTTTGGAATGAAGTGGAATCATTGACAACTAGGTTAGAATGAAATGGAAACATTCACAACTAGGTTAGAATAAAATGGAAACATTCACAACTTGTTTGGAATGAAATGGAAGCATTCACCACTAGTTTGGAATGAAATGGAAGCATTCACAACTTGTTTGGAATGAAATGGACACATTCGCAACTAGTTTGGAATGAAATGGAAACAGTCACAACTAGTTTGGAATGAAATGGAAACACTCACAACCTGTTTGAAATGAATTGGAAACACTCAAAACTTGTCTAGAATGAAATGGAAACTTTGACAACTAGTTTGGAATGAATGGAAACAATAACAACTAGTTTTGAATGAAATGGAAACCTTCATAACTTGTTTGTAAGAAAATGGAAACATTCACAACTTGTTTGGAATGAAATGGAGACATTCCCTACTAGTTTGGAATGAACTAGAAACTTTCTCACCTTGTTTTTAATGAAATGGAGACATTCACAACTCAGTTGGAATGAAATGGAAACATTCACAACTAGTTTGGAATGAATGGAAACCCTTAGAACTAGTTCGGAATGAAATGGAAACACTCACAACTCGTTTGGATTGAAATGGAAACATTCACAACTAGTTTGGAATGAACTGGAAACACTCACAACTTGTTTAGAATGAAATGGTAACACTCAGAAGTTGTTTGGAAAGAAACATAAACACTCACAACTAGTTTGGAATGAATGGAAACATTCACAACTATTTTTGAAAGAAATGGAAACATTCACAACTTGTTTCGAGAGGAATGAAAACATTCACAACATGTTTGGAATGAAATAGAAAGATTCACAACTAGTTTGGAATGAAATGCAAACCTTCACAACTAGTTTGCAATGAAATGGAAACATTCACAACTTTTTTGGAATGAAATTGAAACATTTTCATCTTGTTTGGAATGATATGAAAACATTCACAACTCGTTTGGAATGAATGGAACTGTTCAAAACTTGTTTGGAATGAACTGGAAACAATCACAACATGTTTTAAATAAAATGGAAACATTCAGAACTAGTTTGGAATGAAATGGAAACATTGACTACTAGTTTGGAATGAAATGGAAACATTCACTACTAGGTTGGAATGGAATGAAATGGAAACATTCACAACTTGTTTCGAATCAAATGGAAACAATCACACCTAGTTTGGATTGAATGGAAACTTTCAGAACTTGTTTGCAATGAATTGGAAACATTCACCGCAAGTTTGGAATGAAATGGGAACATTTACAAGTAGTTTGGAGTGAAATGGAAACATTCACAACTAGTTTGGAATGAAATGGCCAGATTCACAACTTGTTTGGAATGAGATGGAAGCCTTCACAACCAGTTAGGAATGAAATGGAAACATTCACAACTAGTTTCGAATGAAATGGAAATAATCACAACTAGTTTGGAATAATTAGAAACATTCACAACTTGTTTAGGATGAAATGGAAACACTCACAACCTGTTTGCAATGAAATGGAAACACTCAAAACTAGTCTGGAATGAAATGGTAACTTTCACAACTAGTTTGGAATGAATGGAAACATTAACACCTGGTTTTGAATGAAATGGAAACATTCATAACTTGTCTGTAAGAAAATGAAAACTTTCACAACTTGTTTGGAGTGAAATGGAAAAATTCACTTCTAGTTTGGAATGAATGGAAACTATTAGAACTAGTTTAGAACGAAATGGAAACATTCACAACTAGTTTGGAATGAATGGAAACATTCACACCTAGTTTGGAATGAATGGAAACTTTTAGAACTTGTTTGCAATGAATTGGAAACGTTCAGAACAAGTTTGGAATGAAATGGAAACATTCACAACTCGTTTGGAATGAAATGGAAACATTCATAAGTTGTTTGGAATGAAATGGAAACAATAACAACTAGTTTGGAATGAATTGAAACTTTTAGAACTAGTTTAGAACGAAATGGAAACATTCACTACTAGTTTAGAATGAAATGGAAACACTCACAACTAGTTTGGAAAGAATTGAAGCATTTACAACTTGTTTGGAATGAAATGGAAACATTCACAACTAGTTTCGAATGAATGAAAACATTCACATCTTACTTGTAATGAAGCAGAAACATTCAAAACTTGTTTGGATTGAAATGGAAACATTCACAACTACTTTCGAATGAAATGGAAACATTCACAACTAGTTTGGAAGGAATGTTAAATATGGCAACTAGATTGGAATGAAGTGTAAAGATTCACGGCATTTTTGGAGTGAATGGAAACATTCGTAACTACTTTAGAATGAATGGAAACAATCACAACTTGTTTGGAATGAAATGGAAACAGTCACAACATGTTTGCAATGAAATGGAAACAGTCACAACTAGTTTGGAATGAATGGAAACATTCACAACATTTTGGGAGTGAGATGGAAACAGTCACAACTTTTTTGGAATGAATAGGCACACTCACAACTAGTTTGGAATGAATGGAAAAATTCACAAGTTTTTTGGAATGAAATGGAAACATTCACAACTTTTTTGGAATGAATGGAAACATTCACAACAAGTGTCAAATTAAATAGAAACATTCACAAGTTGTTTCGAATTAAATGGAAACGTTCACAACTTGTTTGGGTTGAAGTGGAAAGATTCACAAGTTGTTTGGAATTAAATGGAAGCACTCACAACTAGTTTGGAACGAAATGGAAACACTCATAGTTAGTTTGGAATGAAATGGAAACACTCAGAACTAGTTTGGAATGAAATGGAAACATTCACAACTAGTTTGGAATGAATGGAAACATTCACATCTAGTTTGGAATGAAATGGAAACTTTCACAACTAGTTTGGAATAAAATGGAAACATTCACAACATTTTTGGAATAAGATGGAAACAATTACAACTTTTTTGGAATGGAATGGAAAGATTCACAACGTGTTTTGAATGACATGGAAACATTCACACCTAGTTCAGAATGAATGGAAACATTGACAACTAGTTTCAAATGCAATGGAAACACTCACAACAGTTTCGATTAAATTGAAACATTCACAACTAGTTTGGAATGAAAGGGAAACATTCAGAACGTGGTTGGATTGAAGTGGAAACATTCAGAACTTGCTTGGAATGAAATGAAAAACATTCACAACTTGTTTGGAGTGAAATGGAAACATTGACAAATTGTTTGGAATCAATGGAAAAATACACATCTTGTTTGGAATGAAATGGAAACATTCACAACTTTTTTGGATTGAAATTGAAAGATTCACAATGAGTTTCGAATGAAATGGAAACATTCACAACTAGGCTGGAGGGAATGGAAACAATCGCAACTATTTTGGAATGAAGTGGAAACATTCACAACTTTTTTCGAGTAGATGGAAAAATTCACAAGTAGTTTGGAAAGAATGGCAACATTCACTACTTGTTTGGAATGAGATGGAAATAGTCACAACTTGTTTGGAATGAAATGGAAATAGTCACAACTACTTTCGAATGAATGCAAACATTCACAAATTTTTTGAAGTAAGATGGAAACATTCACAGCTTTTTTGGAATGAATGGGAACATTCACAACTAGTTTGGAATGAATGGGAACATTCACAACTAGTTTGGAATGAATGGAAACATTCACAACTTGTTTGCAATGAAATGGAAACATTAGCAACTAGTTTGGAATGAATGGAAACATTCACATCTAGTTTGGAATGAAATGGAAACTTTCACAACTAGTTTGGAATAAAATGGAAACATTCACAACATTTTTTGAATAAGATGGAAACAATTACAACTTGTTTGGAATGGAATGGAAAGATTCACAACATGTTTTGAATGACATGGAAACATTCACACCTAGTTCGGAATGAATGGAAACATTGACAACTAGTTTCAAATGCAATGGAAACACTCACAACAGTTTTGATTGAATGGAAACATTCACAACTAGTTTGGAATGAAAGGGAAACATTCAGAATGTGGTTGGATTGAAATGGAAACATTCAGAACTTGCTTGGAATGAAATGAAAAACATTCACAACTTATTTGGAGTGAAATGGAAACATTGACAAATTGTTTGGAATCAGTGAAAAAATTCACATCTTGTTTGGAATGAAATGGAAATATTCACAACTTTTTTGGATTGAAATGGAAACATTCACAACGAGTTTCGAATGAAATGGAAACATTCACAACTAGGTTGGAAGGAATGGAAACAATCGGAACTATTTTGGAATGAAGTGGAAACATTTACAACTCTTTTCGAGTAGATGGAAAAATTCACAAGTAGTTTGGAAAGAATGGCAACATTCACTACTTGTTTGGAATGAGATGGAAATAGTCACAACTTTTTTGGAATGAAATGGAAATAGTCACAACTACTTTCGAATGAATGCAAACATTCACAACTAGTTTGGAATGAATGGAAATAATCACAACTTTTTTTAAATAAAATAGAAACATTCACAACTTATTTGGAATGAATGGAATCATTCACAACAAGTTTCGACTTAAATGGTCACATTCACAACTTGTTTGGAATTAATGGAAACATTCACAACTTTTTTGGGTTGAAATGGAAAGATTGACAACTTTTTTTGGAATGAAATGGAAGCACTCACAACTAGTTTGGAATGAAATGAAAACACTCACAACATGCTTGGAATGAAATTGAAACGCTCACACTTCTTTGGAATGAAATGGAAACATTCACAACTACTTTTGGAACAAATGGAAACATTCACAACTAGTTTGGAATGAAATGGAAACAATTACAACAAGTGTGGAAAGAAATGGAAACATTCACAACTTGCTTGCAATGAAATGGAAACATTCACAACTTGTTTGGAACGATATGGAAACATGCACAACTTGTTTGGAATGAAATGGAAGCATTCACAACTTATTTTGGAATGAAATGGAAATGCTCACAACTTGTTTGGAATGAAATGGAAACATTCACAGCTAGTTTGGAAGGAATGGAAACATTCACGGCTAGTTTTGAATGAAATGGAAACATTCACACCTTGTTTGGAATGGAATGGAAACATTCACAACATGTTTAGAATGAGATGGAAACATTCACAACTAGTTTCGAATGAATAGAAACAATTGCAACTAGTTTGGAATGAAATGGAAACAATATCAACTGGTTTGGAATTAAATGGAAACATTCACAACATGTTTCAAATGAAATGGAGAGATTCATAACTTGTTTGGATTGAATTGGAAACATTCACAAGTTGTTTGGAATGAAATGGAAACATTCACAAGTTGTTTGGAATGAAATGGAAACATTCACAAGTTTTTTGGAAAGAAATGGAAACATTCACAACTAGTTTGGAATGATTGGAAATATTCACAAGTGGTTTTGGAAAGAAATGAAAAATTCACAAGTTGTTTGGAATGAAAGGGAAACATTCACAAGTTGTTTCGAATGAAATGGAAACATTCACAACTAGTTTTGAATGAAATGGAAACATTCACAACTAGTTAGAATGAAATGGAAACATTCATAATTCGTTTGGAATGAAATGGAAACCTTTACAACTGGTTTGGAATGAATGGAAACATTGACAACATGTTTCCATTGAAATGGAAACATTTAGAACTAGTTTGGAGTGAATGGAAACATTGACAACATGTTTCCATTGAAATGGAAACTTTTACAACTTGTTCGGAATGAAATGGAAACATTCACATCTACTTTAGAATGAAATAGAAACATTAACAAGTAGTTTGCAATGAATTGAAACATTCACAACTTGTTTGGAATGAAATGGAAACATTTACAACTAGTTTGGAATGATTGGAAATATTCACAACTAGTTTGGAATCAAATGGAAACACTCACAAGGTGTTTGGATTGAAATGGAAACACTAACAACTTGTTCGGAATGAAATGGAAACAATTACATCAGGTTTGGATTGAAATTGAAACATTCACAACTAGTTGGGAATAAATTGGAAACATTCATAACTAGTTTGGAATGAATTTAAACATTCACAACTTGTTTGGAATGAAATGGAAACATTCACAACTAGTTTGGAATGATTGGAAACATTCACAACTAGTTTTGAAAAAAATAGAAACATTCACCACTTGTTTTGGAAAGGAACGGAAATATTAACAACATGTTTGGAATGAAATGGAAACATTCACAACTAGTTTGGAATGAGTGGAAACATTTACAACTATTTTGGAATGAAATGGAAACATTCACAGCTACTTTGGAATGAAATGCAGGACATTCACACCTAGTTTAGAATGAAATGGAAACATTCACCATTAGTTTTGATTGCATGGAAACATTCAGAACTTGTTTGGAATAAAATGGAAACATTATCACAATTGTTGGAATGAAATGGAAACATTCACAACTCATTTGGAATGAAATGGAAACATCACAACTAGTTTGGAATGAATTGAAACATTCACAACTTTTTTTAAATGAAATGGATACCATCACCACTAGTTTGGAATGATTTGAAACATTCACAACTAGTTTGGAATCAAATGGAAACACTCACAACTTCTTCGGAATGAAATGGAAACATTCACAACAAGTTTGGAATGAATGGAAACGTTTGCAACTAGTTTTGAAAAAAATGGAAACATTCAAAACTTGTTTGTAAAGGAATGGAAACATTCACAACATGTTTGGAATGAAATGGAAACATTCACAACTAGTTTGGAATGAATAGAAACATTCACAACTAGTTTTGAATGAAATGGAGTCATTCACAACTTGTTTTAAAAGAAATGGAAAACATTCACAACTCACTTGGAATGAAATGGAAATATTCACAACTAGTTTGGAATGAATGGAAACATTCAAAACATGTTTGGAATGAAATGAAAACATTCTCACCTTGTTTGAAATGAAATGAAACCATTCACAACTCGTTTGGAATGAAATGGAAACATTCACAAGTCCTTTGGAATGAATGGAAACATTTGGAACTTGTTTGGAATGAATTGAAAACATTCACAACAAGTTTTGAATGAAATAGAAACATTCACAACTCATTTTGAATGAAATGGAAACATTAACAACCTGTTTGGAATGAAATGGAAACATTCATAACTACTTTGGAATGAAATGGAAACAGTCACAACTTGTTTGGAATGATTGGAAACACTCCCAACTAGTGTGGAATGGAATGGAAATAGTCACAACTTGTTTCGACTGAAATGCAAACACTCACAACTTGTCTGGAATGAAATAGAAATTTTCACGCCAAGTTTGGAATGAATGGAAACATTGACAAGTTGTTTCGAATGAATAGGAAACATACACAACTAGTTTGTAATGAAACGGAAACATTCCCATCCAGTTTGGATTGCTTGGAAACATTCACATTTAGTTTGGAATGAAATGGAAGCACTCACAACTTGTTTAGAGTGAAATGGAAACATTCACAACTATTTTTGAATGAAAAGGAAACAGTCACAACTAGTTTTGAATGAAATGGAAACATTCACAACTTGTTTGGAACCGAATGGAAACATTCACAACATGTTTGGAATGAAATAGAAACATTCACAACTTGTTTTCAATGACTGGAAACATTCCCAACTCCTATGGAATGAAATGGAAACATTCACAGCTGGTTTAGAATGAAATGGAAAGATTCACAGCTGGTTTGGAATGAATGGAAACAATCACATCATGTTTGGAAAGAAATAGAAACATTCACAACTAGTTTAGAATGAAAAGGAAATAGTCACCACTTGTTTGCAATGAAATGAAAACAGTCACAAGTTTTTTGGAATGAAATATAAACGTTCACAACTAGTTTGGAATGAAATTGAAACATTCAGAACTTGTTTGGAATGAAATGTGAACATTCACAACAAGTTTGGAATGAATTGAAACATTAACAACTAGTTTTGAACATAATGGAAACATTCACAACTTGTTTGGAATCAAAAGGAAATATTCACAACATGTTTGGAATGAAAAAGAAACTTTCACAACTAGTTTGGAATGAATGGAAACCTTCACAACTCGTTTGGAATGAAATAGAAACTCTCACAACTTTTTTTGAGTGAATTTAAACATTCACAACTAGTTTTGAATGAAATCGAAACATTCACAACTTGTTTGGAATGAAATGGAAACATTCACAACTTGTTTGGATTAAAATAGAAATATTCACAACTAGTTTTGAATGGGATGGAAACATTCACAACATGTTGGGAATGGAATGGAAACTTTCACAACTAGTTTGGAATGAAATGGAAACATTTACAACTCGTTTGCACTGAAATGTGAACATCCATAACTTTTTTGGAGTGAAATGTCAACTTGTTTGGATTAAAATTGAAACATTCACAACTAGTTTTGAATGGGATGGATACATTCACAACATGTTGGGAAAGGAATGGAAACATTCACGACAAGTTTGGAAAGAAATGGAAACATTCACAATTCATTTGGAATGAAACGGAACCATTTACAACCAGTTTAGTATGAACGGAAACATTTACAACTAGTTTCGTTTGAACGGAACCAGTCACAACTTGTTTGGAATGAAATGGAAACATCCACAACTAATTTTGAAAGAAATGGAAACATTCACAACTGGTTTTGAATGGAATGGAAACATTCATAACTAGTTTGGAATGAAATGGAAACATTCACAACTAGTTTGGAATGAAATGGAAACATTCACAACTCATTTGGAATGAAATGGAAGCATTTACAACTTGTTTGGAATGAAATGAAAACATTCACTACTAGTTTGGAATGAAATGGAAACACTCACAACTTATTCGAAATGAAATGGAAACATTCACAACTAGTTTGGAATGAATGGAAACATTCACAAGAAGTTTGGAATGCAATGGAAACACTCACAACGTGTTTGGAATGAAATGGAAACACTCATAATTTTGTCTGAAATGAAATGGAAACATTCACAACTAGTTTGGACTGAATGGAAACACTCACAACTAGTTTTGAATGAAATGGAAACATCCACAACTAGTTTTGAATGGAGTGGAAACATTCACAACCTGTTGGGAAAGGAATGGAAACATTCACAACAAATTTGGAATGAATGGAAACATTCAAAACTTTTTTGGAATGAAATGGAAACATTCACAACTTGTTTGGATTGAAATGGAAATATTCACAAGTAGTTTTGAATGGGATGGAAAGATCCAGAACATGTTGAGAATGGAATGGAAACTTTCACAACTAGTTTCGAATGAAATGGAAACATTCACAACTCATTTGGACTGAAATGTGAACATCCATAACTTGTTTGGAGTGAAATGTCAGCTTGTTTGGATTGAAATTGAAACATTCATAACATTTTGGGAAAGGAATGGAAACATTCACAACAAGTTTGGAAAGAAATGAAAACATTCACAATTCATTTGGAATGAAATGGAAACATTCACAATTCATTTGGAATGAAATGGAAACATTCACAACTAGTTTCAAATAAATGGAAACATTCACAACTTGTTTGGATTGAAATGGAAACACTCACAACTAGTTTTGAATGGGATGGAAACATTCACAACCTATTGGGAAAGGAATGGTAACATTCACAACAATTTTGGAATGAAATGGAAACATTCACAATTCATTTGGAATGAAATGGAAAAACTCACAACTAGTTTGGAATGAATGGAAACATTCACAACTTGTTTGGAATGAAAAGGAAACATTCACAACTTGTTTGAATTGAAATTGAAACATTCACAACTTGTTTTCAATGGGATGGAAACATTCACAAATGGAAACATCCACAACTTTTTTGGAGTGAAATGGAGACATTCACAACTTGTTTAAAATAAATGAAAACATTTACAACTAGTTTCGAATGAATCGAAACAATCACAACCAGTTTGGAATGAATGGAAATTCACAACAAGTTTGGAATGAAAAGGAAACATTCACAACTCGTTTAGAACGAAATGGAAAGATTAACAACTAGATTGGAACGAATGGAAACATTCACAAGTTGTTTGGAATGAAACGGAAACATTCACAACTTGTTTGGCATGAAGTAGAAACATTCACAACTTGTTTGGAATGAAATCGAAACATTCACAACTTGTTTGGAATGAAATGGAAACCCTCACAACTTGTTTGTGATGAGATGGAAACATTCACAACTAGTTTGGATTGAAATGGAAACATTCACAAGTTGTTTCGAACGAAATGGAAACATTCACAAGTTGTTTTGAATGAAATGGAAATAGTCACAACTAGTTTGCAATGTAATGGAAATATTTGCAACTTGTTTTGAATGAAATGGAACCACTCACAACTTGCTTGGAATGAAATGGAAATATTCACAACTAGTTTTGGAATGAAAAGGAAAGATTCACAAGTTGTTTTGAATGAATTGGAAACATTTACAATTAGTTTAGAATGAAATGGAAAAATTCATAGGTTGTTTGCAATGAAACGGAAACATTCACAACTTGTTTGGAATTAAATAGAAAGATTCACGACTTGTTTGGATTGAGTTGGAAACATTCACAAGTTTTTTGGAATGAAATCGAAACATTCACAACTTCTTGGAGTGAAATGGAAACATTGACAACTCATTTCGAAAGAAATTGAAACATTCACAACTAGTTTGGAATGAATGGAAATATTCAGAAGTTGTTTTTTAATGAAATGGAAACATTCACAAGTTATTTGGAATGAAAGGGAAACACTCACAAATTGTTTCAAATGAAATGGAAACATTCACAAGAAGTTTTGAATAAAATGGAAACATTGACAATATGTTTGGAAAGAATGGAAACATTGACAATATGTTTGGAATGAAATGGAAACTTTACAACTAGTTTGGAATGAAATGGAAACATTCACATCTAGTTTGGAATGAAATAGAAACATTTACAACTAGTTTGGAATGAATTGAAACATTCACAACTTGTTTGGAATGATTGGAAACATGCACAACTAGTTTTGAAAAAAATAGAAACATTCACAACTTGTTTGGAAAGGAATGGAAACATTCACAACATGTTTGGAATGAAATAGAAACATTCAAAACTAGTTTTGAATGAATGGAAACATTCACAACTAGTCTGGAATGCATGGAAACATTTAGAACTTGTTTGGAAGGAAATGAAACATTCACAACTCATTTGAAATGAAATGGAAACATTCACAACTAGTTTTGAATGAAATGGAAATGTTCAGAACTTCTTTGGAATGAAATGGAAACATTCACAACTAGTTTTGAATGAAATGAAAACATTTACAACTTGTTTGGAATGAAATGGAAACATTCACAACTAGTTCGGAATGAAATGGAAACTTTTAGAACTAGTTTGGAATGAAATGGGAACATTCACAACTAGTTTGGAATGAAATGGTAACATTCACATCTAGTTTGGAATGAAACGAAAACATTCACAACTAATTTGGAATGAATGTAAACATTCAAAACTTTTTCAGAATGAAATGGAAACATTCACATCTAGTTTGAAACAAATTGGAAACATTCAGAACTACTCTGCAATGAAATGGAAACATTGCACAAATGCTTGGAATCAAATGGAAAGATTCACAACTTGTTCGCAATGAAATAGAAACATTTACATCTTGTTTGGAATGAAATGGAAACACTCACAACTAGTTTGGAATGAAATGGAAACATTACAACTAGTTTGGAATGAATTGAAACATTCACAACTTGTTTGGAATGAAATGGAAACCTTCACCACTAGTTTGGAATGATTCGAAACATTCACAACTAGTTTGGAATCAAATGGAAACATTGACAACTTATTTTGAATTAAATGGAAACATTCAGAACTACTTTGGAGTGAATGGAAACATTCACAACTAGTTTTGAAAAAAATGGAAACATTCACAACTTGTTTCTAAAGGAATGGAAACATTCACAACATGTTTGGAATGAAATAGAAAGATTCACAACTAGTTTGGAATGAAATGGAGTCATTCACAACTTCTTTGGAAAGATATGGAAAACATCCACAACTCGTTTTGAATGAAATGGAAACATTCACACATAGTTTGGAATGAATGGAAACATTCAAAACATGTTTGGAATGAAATGGAAAAAATCTCACCATCTTTGGAATGAAAAGGAAACATTCATAACCTGTTTGGAATTAAATGAAAACCTTCACAAGATGTTTGGAAAGAAATGGAAAGGTCCACAACTTGTTTGGAATGAATTGAAATATTCACAACTAGTTTGGATTCAAATGGAAATATTCACAGGTTGTTTGGAATAAAATGGAAACATTCACAGGTTGTTTGGAATAAAATGGAAACATTCACAAGTTGTTTGGAATGAAATGGAAACATTCACAACTTGTTTGGAATGATTTGGGAACACTCACAACTAGTTTGAAATGAATGGAAACATTCATAACTAGCTTTGAATGGAATCGAAACGTTCACAACATGTTGGGAATGGAATGGAAACATTGACAACATGTTTGGAATGAAGTGAAAACATTCACAACTTGTTTGGAATGAAATGGAAACACTCACAACTTGTTTGGATTGAAGTGGAAACATTCACAACTAGTTCGGAATGAATGCAAACATTCACAACTAGTTCGGAATGAAATGTAAACATTCACAACATTTCTGGGGTGAGATGGAAGCACTCACAACTAGTTTGGAATGAACAAAAACAGTCACAACTAGTTTTGAATGAAATGGAAGTATTCACAACCTATTTGAAATTTTGTGAAAACATTCATATGATGTTTGGAAAGAAATGGAAATTTCCACAACTTGTTTGGGATGAATGGAAACAGTCACAACTTGTTTGGATTGAAACGGAAACATTCACAAGTTGTTTGGAATGAAATGGAAACATTCACAACATGTTTAGAATGAAACGGAAACACTCACAACATGTTTGGAACGATTTGGAAACATTCATAACTAGTTTTGAATAGAATCGAAACATTCACGACATGTTTAGAATGAAATGGAAACACTTACAACTAGTTTGGCGTGAACGGAAACATTTACAACTAGTTTGGTATGAACGGAAACAGTCACAACTTGTTTGGAATGAAATCGAAACGCTCACAACTTGTTTGGAATGAAATGGAAACATTCACAACGAGTTTTGAATGAAATGGAAACATTCACAACTGGTTTTGAATGGAATGGAAACATTCACAACAAGTTTGGAATCAAATGGAAACATTCATAACTAGTTTGCAAGGAATTGGAAACATTCACAGCTCGTTTGGAATGAAATGGAAGCATTCACAACTTGTTTTGAATGAAATGAAAACATTCGCTACTAGTTTGGAATGAAATGGAAACACTCACAACTTATTGGGAATGAAGTAGGAACATTCACAACTACTTCATAGTGAATGGAAACAGTCACAACTAGTTTTTAATGCAATGGAACCACTCACAACTCATTTTGAATGAAAAGGAAACATTCATAACTAGTTTTGAATGGAGTGGAAACATTCACAACATCTTGGGAAAGGAATGGAAACATTCACAACAAGTTTGGAATGAAATAGAAACATTCACAATTCGTTTAGAATGAAATGGAAACATTCACAACTAGTTTGGAATGAATTGAAGCATTCACAACTTGTTTGGAATGAAATGAAAACATTCACAACTTGATTGGATTGAAATAGAAACATTCACAACTAGTTTTGACTGGGATGGACGCATTCACAACATGTTGGGATTGGAATGGAAACTTTCACAACTAGTTTGGAATGAAATGGAAACATTCCAAACTCGTTGTGAATGAAACAGAAACATTCAAAACTTGTTGGGAGAAAATTGCAAAGATTTACAACTTGTTTCGAATGAATAGAAACACTCACAAGTTGTTTGGAATGAAATGGAAACATTCACACGTTGTTTGGAATGAAATTGAAACATCACAACTTGTTTCGAATGAAATGGAAACATTCACAACTTCTTCGGAATGAATGGAAACATCACAACTAGTTTGGAATGAAATGGAAACATTCACAACTTGTTTTGAATGAAATGGGAACATGCACAACTTTTTTGAAATGAGATGGATACATTCATAACTTGTTTGGAATGAAATGCAAACATTCACAACTAGTTTGGAATCAATGGAAACATTAACAACTTGTTTGGAATCAAATGGAAACATTCACAACTTGTTTAGAATGAAATGGAAACATCCATAGCTAGTTTGGAATGAATGGAAACATTCACAACTTGTTTGGAATGAAATTGAAACGTTCAAAACTTGTTTGGAATGAAATGGAATTATTCACAACTAGTTTGGAATAAAATGGAAATATTCATAAGTAGTTTGGAATGAATCGAAACATTCACAACTAGTTTCGAATGAAATGGAAATATTCATAACTAGTTTGGAATGAATGAAACCATTCACAACTTGTTTGGAACAAAATGGAAACATTCACAACTAGTTTGGAATGAAATGGAAACATTCACAACTTGTTTGGAATGAATCGAAACATTCACAACTAGCTTCAAATGGAATGAAAAAGATTTACAACTTGTTTGGAATAAAATGGAAGCATTCACAACTTATTTGGAATGAAATGGAAACATTCCCAACTTGTTTAGAATGAAATGGGAACATTTACAACTAGTTTGCCATGAATAGAAACATTTACAACTTGTTTGGAGTGAAATGGAAACATTCACAACCCATTTGCAAAGATCGGAAACATTGACAATGAGTTTTGAATGAAGTGGAAACATTCACAACTTGTTTGGAATGAAATGGAAACATTCCTAAGTTGTTTTGGAGTGAAATGTAAACATTAACAACTTGTTTGAAATGAAATGGAAACATTTAGAACTTGTTTGGAATGAAATGGAAACATTCACAACTAGTTTGGAGTGAAATGGAAACATTCACAACTTGTTTGGAATGGAATGGAATTGTTAAGAACTAGTTTGGAATGAAATGGAAACATTCACAAGTTGTTTTGGAATGAAATGGAAATATTCACAACTAGTTTAGAATGAATGGAAACATTCACAACAAGTTTGGAATGAAATGGAAACATTCACAACTAATTTGGAATGAAATGCAAACATTCACCACCTATTTGGAATGAAATGAAAACATTCACAACTCATTCGGAATTAAATGGGGACATGTACAATTAGTGTGGAATGAATGGAAACATTCAGAACTTGTTTGGAATGAAATGGAAGCATTCACAACTAGTTTTGAATGAAATGAATACATTCAGAACTTGTTTGGAATGAAATGGTAACATTCACAACTAGTTTGGAATGAATGGAAACATTCACAACTTGATTGGAATGAAATTGAAATATTCACAACTAGTTTGGAATGAAATGGAAACATTCATAACTAGTTTAGAATGAATAGAAAGATTAATAACTTGTTTGGAATGAAATGGAAACTTTCACAACTTGTTTGGAATGAAATGGAAACATTCAACAATTTTTTCGAATGAGATGGAAGCATTCAGAAATTGTTTCGAATGAAATGGAAACATTCACAACTAGTATGGAATGAATGGAAACACTCACAACTTGTTTGGAATGAAATTGAAAAATTCACAACTAGTTTGGAATGAAATGGAAACATTCACTACTTGTTTGGAATGAAATTGAAATATTCACAACAAGTTTGGAATGAAATGGAAACATTCACTACTGGTTTGGAATGGAATTGAAACATTCATAACTACTTTAGAATGAATGGAAACATTCACAACCTGTTTGGAAAGAAATGGAAACATTCATGACTAGTTTACAGTGAATGGAAAGATTCACAACTAGTTTCGAATCAAATGGCAACATTCACTCTTTGTTTGGAATGAAATGGAAACATTCAAAACTTGTTTGGAATGAAATGGAAACATTCATAACTAGTTTGAAATGAATGGAAACATTCACAACTTGTTTGGAATGAAATGGAAACATTCATAACTACTTTGGAATGAAATGGAAACATTCACAACCGGTTTGGAAGGAAATGGAAACACTCACAACTTGTTTCGAATAAATGGAAATGTGGACAACTAGTTTCGAATGAAATGGAATCATTCACAACTTGTTTGGATTGAAATCGAAACATTCACAACTTGTTTGGATTGAAATCGAAACATTCACAACTTGTTTGGATTGAATGGAAACATCCCAACTAGTTTCAAAAGAAATGCGAAACATTCACAACTTGTTTGGAACAAAATTGAAACATTCATAACTAGTTTGGAATGAATGGAAACATTCACAACTAGTTTGGAATGAAATGGAAACATTCAGAACTAGTTTATAGTGAAATGGAAACATTCATAACTAGTCTGGAATGAATGGAAACGTTCAAAACTTGTTTGGAATGAAATAGAAACATTAACAACATGTCTGGAATGAAATAGAAACATTCACAACGAGTTTGGAATGAAATGGAACATTCATAACTAGTTTCGAATGATTGCAAACATTCACAACTAGTATGGAAAGAAATGGAAACATTAATAACTAGTTTGGAACGAATGAAAACATTCACAACATGTTTGTAATGAATTGGAAACATTCACAACTAGTTTGGAATGAAATGGAATATTCACAAAAAGTTTGGAATTGAGTGGAAACATTTATAAGTTTTTTTGAATGAGATGGAAACATTCATAACTTGTTTGGAATGAAATGGAAGCATTCACAACTGGTTTGGAATGAATGAAAACACTAACAACTTCTTTGGAACGCAATGGAAACATTCACAACTTGATCGGAATGAAATGGAAATGTTCATAACTAGTTTGGAATGAATGGAAACATTCACAACATGTTTGGAATGAAATGGAATCCTTCACAACTAGTTTGGAATGAATGGAACATTCAGAACTTGTTTCGAATCAAATGGAAGCAATCATAACTTGTTTGGAATGAATGGAAACATTCACAACTTGTTTAGAATGAATGGAAACATTCACAACTTGTTTGGAATGAAATGGAAACAATCATAACTAGTATGGAATGAAATTGAAACATTCACAACTTGTTTGGAATGAAATGGAAACATTCAACAATTTTTTTGAATGAGATGGAAGCATTAAGAAATTGTTTCGAATGAAATGGAAACATTCACAACTAGTTTGGAATGAATGGAAACACTCACAATTTGTTTGGAATGAAATTGAAAAATTCACAACTAGTTTGGAATGAAATGGAAACATTCACTACTTGTTTGGAATGAAATTGAAATATTCACAACTAGTTTGGAATGAAATGGCTAAAATGATGCCGTTCGGTTGTGCGGGTCCGGCATCTCCACTGTGTGTGGTGATGAAGGCAGCAGGGGGTCCTGGAGAAAAATTGGCGTCCTAGGTGGATCGCCTCAAGTGATGGCCGGCAGCTCCTTGGTCCCGTGGCGAGGAGGTGACGGGAAGTTCCTACGTCGTGGTAAAGGGCCCGGAACAAAGATCCTCCAGGGATGCCTGGCTGGAACACTCAGAAAACAGCGGTTAGGAGGTCCCCGGAATCTTTTTCCGGGGAGGAGCCTCCGACGCCCAAGTCAGTGCCTTTTTTCAGAGGGAAACACCGTAATAAGTACAAGAGACATGTACCTGGCGTGTCTTTCTGCGGGCCGGAGGGAGAGTATTCAGGCGGAGAGGAGAGAGTGTCCTCTGTTTTCCGGCCTCTCTCTGTCCCTCTTTTCTCCAGCCGGAGCCCCCTTTATGGACATGTACCTGGCGTATTTAAAGGAGGAAATAAGCCTTTAAGATTGTGGCACGTGTATAGTTGGATGATGCCCGTACTGCTGGGCGTGGGATTCTATGGCCCCCTACAGGCTCCTCGAGCCATGAGCTGCAACAATAATATCCCGATATGACAAGATGGGGGGTGTGTCACTTTGTCAGAGNGAGGTCGCCGTGCAGGGCGTACGGGCGAAGTGTCAGAGACTCCTAGATAACTTCTGCCGTGCCTCTGAGGTCCCCTAGGTCGAAGTTCGTCTTCGTAGTGGGGGCCTTTCTCGGAGTCAGGCTGGTACCTCGGGGCATCACCTGTTTCCAAGGTTAGTTCGGTCGCCTTCGCGAGGGAGATGGTCCGTTGATTTCCCGAGGTAGGTACCGGGGTTCTGCCGAGGTGGTATTCCTCAGGTGTCTGGCTCCCTTCTTTCCTGAAGTCCTTAGGTAACTAGTGTGGCCACACTTCGGTCATCACATTCACTACTGGTTTGGAATGAAATTGAAACATTCATAACTACCTTAGAATGAATGGAAACATTCACAACCTGTTTGTAAAGAAATGGAAACATTCATGACTAGTTTACAGTGAATGGGAAGATTCACAACTAGTTTCGAATCAAATGGCAACATTCACTCTTTGTTTGGAATGAAATGGAAACATCCAAAACTTCTTTGGAATGAAGTGGAAACATTCACAACTTGTTTGGAATGAAATGGAAACATTCATAACTAGTTTGAAATGAATGGAAACATTCACAACTTGTTTGGAGTGAAATGGAAACATTCATAACTACTATGGAATGAAATGGAAACATTCACAACCGGTTTGGAAGGAAATCGAAACACTAACAACCTGTTTCGAATGAATGGAAATATGGACAACTAGTTTCGAATGATATGGAAACATTCACAACTTGTTTGGATTGAAATGGAAACATGGACAACTTGTTTGGAATGAAATGGAAACTATCACAACTTGTTTGGAATGAATGGACACATCCCAACTAGTTTCAAAAGAAATGCGAAACATTCACAACTTGTTCAGAACGAAATTGAAACATTGATAACTAGTTTGGAATGAATGGAATCATTGAGAACTTGTTTGGAATGAAATGGAAACATTCACAACTAGTTTGAAATAAATGGAAATATTCACAACTAGTTTGGAATGAAATCGAAACATTTAGAACTAGTTTAGAGTGAATAGAAACATTCATAACTAGTTTAGAGTGAAATGGAAACATTCATAACTAGTTTGGAATGAATGGAAACGTTCAAAACTTGTTTGGAATGAAATGGAAACATTCACAACTTGGCTGGAATGAAATGGAAACATTCACAACTTGTCTGGAATGAAATGGAAACATTCACAACGACTTTGGAATGAAATGGAACATTCATAACTAGTTTCGAATGAATGCAAACATTCACAACTAGTATGGAAAGAAATGGAAACATTAATAACTAGTTTGGAACAAATGAAAACATTCACAACATGTTCGTAATGAATTAGAAACATTCACAACTAGTTTGGAATGAAATGGAATATTCACAACCGGTTTGGAATTGAGTGGAACGATTTATAAGTTTTTTTGAATGGGATGGAAACGTTCATAACTTGTTTGGAATGAAATGGAAGCATTCACAACTAGTTTGGAATGAATGGAAACACTAACAACTTCTTTGGAATGCAATGGAAACATTCACAACTTGTTCGGAATGAAATGGAAACGTTCATAACTAGTTTGGAATGAATGGAAACATGCACAACTTGTTTGGAATGAAATGGAAACCTTCAAAACTAATTTGGAATGAAATGGAAACATTCAAAACTTGTTTGGAATGAAGTGGAAACATTCACAACTTGTTTGGAATGAAATGGAAACATTCACAACCGGTTTGGAAGGAAATCGAAACACTAACAACCTGTTTCGAATGAATGGAAATATGGACAACTAGTTTCGAATGAAATGGAAGCATTCACAACTTGTTTGGATTGAAATGGAAACATGGAAAACTTGTTTGGAATGAAATGGAAACATTCACAACTTGTTTGGAATGAATGGACACATCCCAACTAGTTTCAAAAGAAATGCGAAACATTCACAACCTGTTCAGAACGAAATTGAAACATTGATAACTAGTTTGGAATGAATGGAATCATTGAGAACTTGTATGGAATGAAATGGAAACATTCACAACTAGTTTGAAATAAATGGAAACATTCACAACTAGTTTGGAATGAAATGGAAACATTCAGAACTAGTTTAGAGTGAATGGAAACATTCATAACTAGTTTAGAGTGAAATGGAAACATTTATATCTAGTTTGGAACGAATGGAAACGTTCAAAACTTGTTTGGAATGAAATGGAAACATTCACAACTTGTCTAGAATGAAATGGAAACATTCACAACGACTTTGGAATGAAATGAAACATTCATAACTAGTTTTGAATGAATGCAAACATTCACAACTAGTATGGAAAGAAATGGAAACATTAATAACTAGTTTGGAACAAATGAAAACATTCACAACATGTTCGTAATGAATTGGAAACATTCACAACTAGTTTGGAATGAAATGGAATATTCACAACCGGTTTGGAATTGAGTGGAAAGATTTATAAGTTTTTTTGAATGGGATGGAAACGTTCATAACATGTTTGGAATGAAATGGAAGCATTCACAACTAGTTTGGAATGAATGGAAACACTAACAACTTCTTTGGAACGCAATGGAAACATTCACAACTTGTTTGGAATGAAATGGTAACGTTCATAACTAGTTTGGAATGAATGGAAACATGCACAACTTGTTTGGAATGAAATGGAAACCTTCACAACTTGTTTGGAATGAATGGAACATTCAGAACTTGTTTCGAATCAACTGGAAACAATCATAACTTGTTTAGAATGAATGGAAACATTCATAACTTGTTTAGAACGAATGGGAACATTCGCAACTTGTTTGGAATGAAATGGAAACAATCATAACTAGTATGGAATGAAATGGAAACATTCACAACTTGTTTGAAATGAAATGGAAACATTCACAACCTGTTTCGAATGAATGGAAACATTCACAACTAGTTTCAATTGAAGTGGAAACATTGACAACTTGTTTGGATTGAAATGGGAACATTGACATCTAGTTCGGAATGAAATGGAAACATCCAGAACTTGTTTGGAATGAAATGGAAACATTCCCAACTTGTTTAGAATGAAATTGGAACTTTCACAACTAGTTCGAAATGAATAGAAACATTCACGACTTGTTTGGAATTGAATGGAATCGTTCACAACTCGTTCCCAAAGATTGGAAACATTCCCAACTAGTTTTGAATGACGTGGAAACATTCACAAGTTGTTTGGAATGGAGTAGAAACATTCAAAACATGTTTGGAATGGAATGGAAACATTCTCAACTAGTTTGGAATGAATGGAAGCATTCACAACTAGTTTGGAATGAAACAGAAACATTCACAACTAACTTGGAAAGAAATGGAAACATATACCACTTGTTTGGAATGAAATGGAAACATTCACAACTCATTCGGAATTAAATGTAAACGTGCACAATTAGTTTGGAACGAATGGAAACATTCAGAACTTGTTTGGAATGAAATGGAAGCATTCACAACTACTTTTAAATAAAATGGAAACATTCATAACTTGTTTGGAATGAAATGGAAACATTTGTATCTAGTTTGGAATGAAATGGAAACACTCACAACTTGTTTCGAGTGAAATGGAAAGATTCACAACATGTTTAGAATGAAGTGCAAAACATTCACAACTTGTTTGGAATGAAATGGAAACATTCAACCCTTTTTTGGAATGAGATGGAAGCATTCATAACTTTGTTTGGAATGAAATGGAAACATTCACAACTAGTTTGGAATGAATGGAAACATTCACAAATTCTAAAAGGAAACATTCACAACTTGTTTGGAATGAAATGGAAACATTCACAACTTGTTTGGAATAAAATGGAGACATTCATAACTAGTTTGGAATGAATGGAAACATTCACAACCTGTTTGGAATGAAACGGAAACATTCACAACTAGTTTCGAGTGAACAGAAACATTGTTAACTAGCTTTGAATAAAATGGCAACATTCACACTTTGTTTTGAATGAAATCAAAACGTTCACAACCTGTTTGGAATGAAATGGAAACGTTCACAACTTGTTTGGAATGAAATGGAAACATTCACTACTAATTTGGAATGAATGGAAACATTCACAACTTCTTTGGAAAGAATGGAAAAATTCACAAATTGTTTGGAATGAAATGGAAACATTCAACACATTTTTTGAATGAATGCAAACATTTTCAACATGTTTGGAATGAAATGGAAACATTTACAACTAGTTTAGAGTGAACGGAAACACTCACAACAAGTTTTGAATCAATTGGAAACATTCACACTTTGTTTGGAATGAAATGGAAACGTTCAAAACCTGTGTCAAAAGAAATGGAAACATTTACAACTTGCACGGAATGAAATGGAAACATTCATAACTAGTTTCAAATGAATGGAAGCATTCACAACTAGTGTCGAATGAAGAGGAACATTCATAACTAGTTTGGAATGAATGCAAACATTCACAACTTGTTTGGAATGAAATGACAACATTCACAACTTTTTTTTAATGAGATGGAAACATTCATAACTTGTTTGGAATGAAACGGACACATTCACAACTAGTTTGGAATGAGTGGAAACATTCACAACTAGTTTGGAAGCAATGGAACATTCATAACTAGTTTGGAATGAGTGCAAACATTCACAACTTGTTTGGAATGAAATGGATACATTCACAACTTGTTTGGAATGAAATGTAAACATTCATAGCTAGTTTCAAATGAATGGAAACATTCACAACTTGTTTGGAATGAAATGGAAACATTCACAAATCGTTTGCAAAGATTGGAAACATTCGCAACTAGTTTTGAATTAAGTGGAAACATTCACAACTTGTTTGGAATGGAATGAAAACATTCACAACATGTTGGCAATGAGATCACAAGTAGTTTGGAATGAATGGAAACATTCACAATGAGTTTTGAATCAAATAGAAACTCTCACAAATAGTTTGGAATGAATGGAAACATTCACAACTTGTTTGAAGTGAAGTGGAATCATTCACAACTAATTTGGCAAGAAATGGAAACATTCACCACTTGTTTGGAACGAAATGGAAACAGTCATAACTAGTTTCAAATGAATGGAAACATTCACAACTTGTTTGGAGTGCAATGGAAACATTCACAACTAGTTTTGAATGAAAAGGAACATTCATAACTAGTTTGGACTGAATGGAAGCTTTCACAACTTGTTTGGAATGGAATGACAACATTCACAACTTTTTTTTAATGAGATGGATACATTCATAACTAGTTTGGAATGAGTGCAAACATTCACAACTTATTTCGAACGAAATGGAAACATTCACAACTTGTTTGGAATGAAATGGAAACATTCATAACTTGTTTGAAATGAGTGGCAACATTCACAACTTGTTTGGAATGAAATGGAAACATTCAGAAATCATTTGCAAAGAGTTGAAACATTCACAACTAGTTTTGAATAAAGTGTAAACATTCACAACTTGTTTGGAATGGAAAAGAAACATTCACATCGTGTTTGCAATGAGATCACAAGTAGTTTGGAATGAATGGAAATATACACAATGAGTTTCAAATCAAATAGAAACTCTCACAAATAGTTTGGAATGAATGGAAACATTCACAACTTGTTTGGAATGAAAAGGAAACATTCCCAAATTCCAAATGAAACATTCCCAACTTGTTTCGAATGAAATGGAAACATTCACAACTTCTTTGGAATGAATGGAAACATTCACAACCTGTTTGTAACGAAACGGAAACATTCACAACTAGTTTCGAGTGAACAGAAACATTCTTAACTAGCTTTGAATAAAATGGAAACATACACACTTTGTTTGGAATGAAATGGAAACGTTCAAAACTTGTTTGGAATGAAATGGAAACATTCATAACCTGTTTGGAATGAAATGGAAACATTCACAACTTGTTTGGAATGAAATGGAAACTTTCACTACTAATTTGGAATGAATGGAAACATTCACAACTTCTTTGGAAAGAAATGGAAACATTCACAAATTGTTTGGATTGAAATGGAAACATTCAACACTTTTTTGGAATGAATGCAAACATTTACAACATGTTTGGAATGAAACGGAAACATTTACAACTAGTTTAGAGTGAACGGAAACACTCAGAACTAGTTTTGAATCAATTGGAAACATTCACACTTTGTTTGGAATGAAATGGAAACGTTCAAAACTTGTTTCGAAAGAAATGGAAACATTCACAACTTGCACGGAATGAAATGGAAACATTCATAACTAGTTTCAAATGAATGGAAACATTCACAAGTAGTTTTGAACGAAAAGGAACATTCATAACTAGTTTCGAATGAATGCAAGCATTCATAACTTGATTGGAATCAAATGACAACATTCACAATTTGTTTGGAATGAAACAGACACATTCACAACTAGTTTGGAATGAGTGGAAACATTCATAACTAGTTTGGAAGCAATGGAACATTCATAACTAGTTTGGAATGAGTGCAAACATTCACAACTTGTTTGGAATGAAATGGAAACATTCACAACTTGTTTGGAATGAAACATAAACATTCATAACTAGTTTCAAATGAATGGAAACATTCACAACTTGTTTGGAATGAAATGGAAACATTCACAAATCGTTTGCAAAGATTGGAAACATTCGCAATTAGTCTTGAATTAAGTGGAAACATTCACAACTTGTTTGGAATGGAATGGAAACATTCACAACATGTTTGCAATGAGATCACAAGTAGTTTGGAATGAATGGAAACATTCACAACTTGTTTGGAGTGAAGTAGAATCATTCACAACTAATTTGGAAAGAAATGGAAACATTCACCCCTTGCTCGGAATGAAATGGAAACATTCATAATTAGTTTCAAAGGATTGGAAACATTCACAACTTGTTTGGAGTGCAATGGAAACATTCACAACTAGTTTCGAATGAAAAGGAACATTCATAACTAGTTTGGAATGAATGGAAGCATTCACAACTTGTTTGAAATGAAATGACAACATTCAAAACTTTTTTTTAATGAGATGGAAACATTCATAACTTGTTTGGAATGAAATGGACACATTCACAACTAGTTTGGAATGAGTGGGAACATTGATAACTAGTTTGGAAGCAATGGAACATTCATAACTAGTTTGGAATGAGTGCAAACATTCACAACTTGTTTGGAACGAAATGGAAACATTCACAACTTGTTTGGAATGAAATGGAAACATTAACAAATCATTTGCAAAGATTTCAAACATTCACAACTAGTTTTGAATGAAGTGGAAACATTCACAACTTGTTTGGAATGAAATAGAAACATTCACAACGTGTTTGCAATGAGATCACAAGTAGTTTGGAATGAATAGAAACATTCACAATGAGTTTTGAATCAAATAGAAACTCTCACAAATAGTTTGGAATGAAAGGAAACATTCACAACTTGTTTGGAGTGAAATGGAATCATTGACAACTAATTTGGAATGAAATGGAAACATTCACCACTTGTTCGGAATGAAATGGAAACATTCATAACTCATTAGGAATGAATTGGAAACATGCACAACTAGTTTGGAATGAATGGAAACATTCATAACTTGTTTGGAATGAAGTGGAAGCAAATGGAAAGACTCACAACTCTTTTGGAATGAGATGGGAGCATTCATAACATGTTTGGTATCAAATGCAAACATTCACAACTAGTTTAGAATGAATGGCAACATTCACAACTACTTTGGAATGAAATGGAAACATTCACAACTAGTTTGGTATGAGTGGAAGCATTCACAACTAGTTTCAAATCAAATGGAAACATTCAGAACTTGTTTGGAATCAAATGAAAATATTCACAACCTGTTTCGAATGAAATGGAAACATTCACAACTAGTTTGAAATGAATGGAAAGATTCACAACTAGTTTCAATTGAGTGGAAACATTCACAACTAGTTGGGAATGAAATGAAAACATTCACAACTAATTTGGAAAGAATGGAAATCTTAGTTTGGAATGAAATGAAGACATTCACAACTAGTTTTGAATGAAATGGAAACATTCACAACTAGTATGGAATGAATTGGAAACATTCGCAACTTGTTTGGAATGAAATGGAAACATTTACAACTCATTTGGAATTAAATGGAACATGCACAACTAGTTTGGAATGAATGGAAACATTCAGAACATGTTTGTAATTAAATGGAAACATTCACAAGTAGTTTTGAATGAAATGGAAACATTCGCAACTTGTTAAGAATGAAAAGGAAACATTCAAAACTAGTTTGGAACGAAATGGAAAAATTCACAACTTGTTTGGAATGAAATGGAAGCATTCACAACTTATTTGGAATGAAATGGAAATATTCATAACTACTTTGGAATGGAAGGGAAACATTCACAACTTGTTTAGAATCAAATGGAAACATTCACAACTTGTTCGGAATGAAATGGAAACTTTCATAACTAGTTTGGAATGAAATGAAAGCATTCACAACTTGTTTGGAATGAAATGGAAACATTCACGACTAGTTTGGAATGCAATGGAAACATTCACAACTTGTTGGAAATAAAATGGAAACATTCACGACTAGTTTAGAATGAAATAGAAACATTCACAACTTGTTTGGAATCAAAATGGAAACATGCACAACTAGTTTGGAATGAATTCGAAACATTCATAACCAGTTTGCAATGAATGGAAAGATTCACAACTTGTTTGGAATGAAATGGAAACATTCAGAACTAGTTTCGGATGGCTGGAAACTTTCACAACTTGTTTGGAAGGAAATGAAAACATTCACAACCAGTTTGGATTGAATGGAAACATTCACAACTAGTTTTGAATCAAATGGAAACATTCACAACTTATTTAGAATGAAATGGAAACATTCAAAACTTGTTTGGATTGACATGTAAATATTCACAACTAGTTTGGAATGAATGGAAACATTCAGAACTAGTTTGGAATGAAAAAAAAACATTCAAAACTAGTTTGGAATGAAATGGAAACATTTACAACTAGTTTCGAATGAAATGCAAAACATTCATAACTTGTTTGGAATAAAATAGAAACATTCACAACTAGTTTGGAATGAAATGGAAACATTCACAACTAATTTGGAATGAAATGGAAATATTCACCACTTGTTTGGAATGAAATTGAAACATTCACAACTTGTTTGGCATGAATGGAAACAATCAAAACTTGTTTGGAATAAAATGGAAACATATCACAACTAGGTTTGAATGAAATGGAAACATTCACAATTAGTTTGGAACGCACAGAAACATTCACAACTTGTTTGGAACGAAATGGAAACATTCACAACTAGTTTTGAATGAAATGGAAACATTCACAACTTGTTTGGAATGGATTTGAAACATTCACAACTAGTTTCGAATGAAATGGAAACATTCATAACTAGTTTGGAAAGAATGGAAACATTCACAACAAGTTTGGAATGAAATGGAAACATTCACAACTTATTTGGAATGAAATGGAAAAATTCACACTTTGTTTGGAATGGAATGGAAACATTCAAAACTTGTTTGGAATGAATTGGAAATATTCAAAACTTGTTTGGAATGAGATGAAAACCTTCACAAATTGTTTGGAATGAAATGTAAACATTCACAACTAGTTTTCAATGAAATGGAAACATTCACAACTAGTTTGGAGTGAATGCAAACATTCACAACTGGTTTGGAATAAAATGGAAACATTGACAACTAGTTTAGAATGAAATGGAAACATTCATAACTAGTTTGGAGTGAATGGAAACATTCACAACTTGTTTTTAATTAAATGGAAACATTCACTACTTGTTTGGAATGAAATGGCAACAATCACAACTTGTTTGGAATGAAATGGAACGATTCATAACTAGTTTGGAATGAATGGAAACATTCACAACTTGTTTTGAATGAAATGGAAACATTCACAACTAGTTTGGAATGAATGGAAACATTCACAACTTGTTTCAAATCAAATGGAAACATTAACACTTTGTTTGGAATGAAATGGAATCGTTCAAAACTTCTTTGGAATGAAATGTAAACACTCACAACTAGTTTTGAATGGAGGGGAAATGATGCGAACCCCGATGGTATAAAGACCATGAAACGTACACAAGATATTTTTCAAGCTCCACAAGACATCAAAGAGACTAGATTTGAAGACCCCCACCCCTAATCAACCTGTGACTAGAAACAAGAAATATAAGAACACCGAGAACACAAGCACACTTGTGCACCAAGGTAGTCCACAAAGAGCCAAAGAGAAATTCTCTCCAAAGTAGCAATACTATTTCATGTCAAGGTTGTTTTTTTACATCTAGGATATGTGCCTATTTATAGGCCTAAACTAGGGTAAAAGACTCAGCAAAATTCTCAACCCAAGTCACCTAGGAAACCTAGATACAAAAGACTTAAGAAAACCTAGTCAAACTAGGATTCCTACACCCTTTTAACACATGTTTAAGGTGTGCAGCGAATTCCATTTATCCTAAGTGACCTGAATCACTTCCATGGCCTAAATAAAATCCTAAATAATGTAAATAAACAGGAAAATAAAATAAAATACATTACAATACAAGATTGGCCATAAAAACCCCAAAACAGTCTTCTCGGGTGGTTCTTGCTTGTGTCTTCAACTTCATGCTGAAATTCGAACTTGATGTACCCAGGATTTCTCAAAATTCAAAACATGAAAGTTGTATATCTCTTTCTTAGCTTTGAAATGACACCTGAAACACATAAAACGGACATCTAAAGCCAAATATATGCCCAAAATACTGCAACTGCTTCTGAACCAGCGATGACTCTCAAATCACGACTTTGAAGCTAAATTGGACCCCCATAACGTGCAAACTGGGTTTTATGGTTTTCATATGATTTGTACCTCAAGATGTTATCTTTCCAATGAATTAGAAATCACTTAATTATGATCTTTTTAACTCAAGATATGATTTTTCTACCAAAACATCGCCAATCTATCAACATCCATGCTTGGCCATCATCTCCATATGATTCCTTCCATGTTCCAGCAGCTCCTTGCAAAATTCCAAGAACATTATCCATGAAAAGGCTTGAGACAAAAGGTTGAAGTGTACTAGTGATGCGAACCCCGATGGTATAGAGACCATGAAACACGCATAAGATGTTTTTCAAGCTCTACAAGACATCAAAAAGACTGGATTTTAAGACCCCCACTCCTAATCAACCTGTGACTAGAAACGAGAAGTATAAGAACACCAAGAACACAAGCACACTTGTGCACCAAGGTAGTCCCCAAAGAACCAAAGAGAAATTCTCTCCCAAGTAGCAATATTATTTCATGTCAAAGTTGTTGTTTTACAACTAGACTATGTGTCCATTTATAGGCCTAAACTAGGGTAAAAGACTCAGCAAAATTCGTAGCCCAAGTGACCTAGGAAACCTAGTTACAAAGGACTCAAAAAAACCTAGTCAAACTAGGATTTCTACACCCTCTTAATACATGTTTAAGGTGTGCAGCGAATTCCATTTATCCTAAGTGACCTAAATCACTTCCATTGGCTAAATAACATCCTAAATAATGTAAATAAATAGGAAAATAAAATAAAATACATTACAACACAAGATTGGCCATAAAAACCCCAAAATGGTCTTCTCGGGTGGTTCTAGCTTGTGTCTTCAACTTCAATCTGAAATTTGAACTTGATGCAGCCATGATTTCTCAAAATTCAATGCTAAAAGTTGTAGATCTATTTCTTAGCTTTGAAATGACACCTGAACCACACAAAACGGACATCTAAAGCCAAAGATATCCCCAAAATACTGCAACTGCTTCCGAACCAGTGATAATTCGCAAATCCCAACTTTGAAGCTAAATTGGACCCCCCTTAACGTGCAAACTAGGTTTCTTGGTATTCACATGATTTGTAGCTCCAAATGTTAGCTTTCCAATGAATCAAGAATCACTTAATTCTTATCTTTATAGCTCAATCTATGATTTTTATACCAGAGTATCACCAATCTGTCAAAATCCAAGCTTGGCCATCATCTCCATATGATTCATTGCATGTTCCAGCAGGTCCTTGTGAAATTCCATGTCCATTCTCCATGAACAAGCTTGAAACAAAGGCTTGTAGTGCACTTGAGAGCTCCTTAGCTTTCTTCCTTGTCATTGGTCCATTAGAAACCATCAATGGGTCCTTGCCTTCCTTGGTTGTGCCTTCTTTGATCGTATCAGCTAGTGAGCTCCTTAACCTTCTTCCCTGTCAATGGTCCACTAGTTATCTTCAATGGATCCTTACCATCCTTGGTTGTGCTTTCTTTGATCGTATCAGGAAACATTCACAACTTGTTTGGAATGAAATGGAAACATTCACAGCTAATTTGGAATGAATGGGAACATTCACAATGTTAGTGTTGTGCCCAAAAGGCCAATCATGAGATGATTGTATTTTTCGCACATTGAGTCATGATATTTTATTAAGGCATTAATCCGGCAACTATGTTCATTGTTTTGTTTCTGCGTAACGTAATAAACATAATTGTAACCCTAGAACAATGATAATCTTAAACGTCCCTGGTCTAGTTTTATTGTGGAATGGGTTACAATAATACATAACAACTAGCATATGTGGAGACTAATATGAGATATGTAGTCTACATATGGGTACAAGTTAGAGAACTTGTGTACTGGACCGACCCACCATGAGAACACTACATGGATTGTTATATGAGTGTCATAAGTGATTCTCATAGTGATCATGGTGTATGTAGTCCTTCGACCTAAGATCATCAAGGTTCCCTACATGTGACTCACATACTTTGATACTTTCCTTTGTTGCTCGTAACTGAGTGAACTTGAAGGAGGTCATTGGGTATGTCACATATCATGCGGAGGGATTTGTATGATCAAGATGGGATTTGTCCCTCCTATGTAACGGGAGTGATATCTTC
>KK901232.1:43420-64704 GCA_000696445.1 Aquilaria agallochum
GCTCATTGCTTATGATCATAAATGTGATTTATGATCATTGCCAACGTGGTAAGAGCCTATTGGGTCGCACACATAGATCTATTTGGATCATTAGAGTGCATGGGCTAATAATTTGGGTTTTGGGTTCACAATAATTTCGTATTAATAATGGGCCCAATAGTTAAGCCATTATTAACCCGAAATTAAAGCCTAATTGGATTAGGGCTTCGAAACCCATTAGGCCTGGAAGTTGAGTCTCACTATAAATACAACTTCTAGTAAGAAATTCGCAGGTCTCCTCGTGCTAGCCTCCAAAAATGACAGCCGCACTATTCTTTTGCAATTCCTTGGAAGACACAAGCTAGCACTAAGAGCGCAAGAAAAACACATCTACCGGCACGTGGTGGAAGTGTGGTGATCCCGAGAGGCTCGTGTGGATACCATAGAGAGATTGGACACATCAACTGTTCAAGTTTGGTGATTCGACTCTACAGTTGAGTGAGAGATCTCAACCGAAAATTAGGTATGAAAATTTTTGAACACCCGGTTTACTCCGTTTCACTTGGATCCTGTAGGGTTTCAGTTAAATTCCGCTACACTGTTTGGCTCCTGAAACTCAATACACAACTTGTCTGGAATGGAATGGAAACATTCATAACTACTTTGGAATGAAATGGAAACATTCACAACTTGTTTGGAACAAATGAAAACATTCAGAACTTGTTTGGGATGAAATGGAAACATTCATAACTAATATGGAATGAATGGAAAATTCACAACTTGTTTGGAATGAAATGGAAACATTTAAAGCTAGTTTGGAATGAATGGAAACATTCACAACTTGTTTGGGATGAAATCACAAATAGTTTGGAATGAGTGGAAACATTCAAACCTTATTTGGAATGAAATCGAAACATTCACAACTAGTTTGGAATGAATGGAAACATTCACAACTTGTTTGGAATGAAATGGAAACATTCACAATTTGTTTGCAATGAAATGGAAACACTCACAACTAGTTTGGAATGAATGGAAACAGTCACAACTTGTTTGGAATGAAATGGAAACATTCACAACTAGTTAGGAATGTGACAGAAACATTCAAAACTAGTTCAGAATGAATTGAAACATTCGTAACTTGTTTGGAATGAAATGGAAACATTCAGGACTTGCATGGCATGAAATGGAAACATTCATAACTGGCTTGGAATGAATGAAAACATTCACAACATGTTTGGAATGAAATGGAAACAATTAGAATGAGTTTGGAATGAATGGAAACATTCACAACTTGTTTGGAATGAAGTCACAACTAATTTGGAATGACCGGAAACATTCGCATCTTGTTTGGAGTGAAATGGAAACATTCACGACTAGTTTGAAATGAATGGAAACATTCATAACTATTTTTGAAAAAATTAAAACATTCAAAACTTGTTTGGAATGAGATGGAAACATTCACAAGTAGTTTGGTATGAATAAAAACATTGAAAACTAGTTTTAAATAGGATGGAAACATTCACAACTTGTTTGGAATGAAATAGAAACATTTACAACCTGTTTCGAATGAAATGGAAACAATCACAACTGGTTTGGAGTGAATAGAAAGATTCACAACTAGTTTTGAATGAATTGGAAACATTCACAACAAGTTTGGAATGAAATAGAAACATTCACAACTAGTTTGGAATATATGGAAACATTCACAACTAGTTTAGAATGAAATGGAAACATTCACAAGTAGTTTGGAATGAAAAGGAATCATTCACAAGCTATTTCGAATGAATGGAAACATTCATAAGTAGTTTCGAATGAAGTGGAAACATTCAAAACTTGTTTGGATTGAAATGGAAACATTCACAACCTGTTTGGAATGAAATGGAAACATTCACAACTACTTTAGAATGAAATGGAAACATTCACGACTTTTTTTGAACCAATGGAAACATTCACAACTAGTTTGGAATGAAATGGAAACATTTGAGACTTGTTTGGAACCAATGGAATCATTCACAACTTGTTTGGAACCAATGGAAACATTCACAACTTGTTTGGAATAAATAAGAAACATTCACAACTAGTATGGAATGAATGGAAACATTCACAACGTGTTTGGAATGAAATGCAAACTTTCACAACTAGTTTGGAATAAATGGATATATTCACAACTACTTTAGTCCAGTGGAAGTAATCACAACTTGTTTGCAGTGAATGGAAACAATCACAACTAGTTTTGAATGAATGGAACATTCATAACTTATTTGGATTGAGATGGAAGTATTTGCAACTAGTTTGGAATGAAATGGAAACATTCAAAACTAGTTTGGAATGAATAGAAACATTCACAACCTGTTTGGAGTGAAATGGAAACATTCACAACATCCTTGGAATGAAATGGAAACATTCATAACTAGTTGGGAATGGATGGAATCATTCACAACTTGTTTGGAATGAAATCACAACTAGATTAGAATGAGTAGAAACTTTGACAATCAGTTTCGAATGAATTGAAGGCATTCACGACTAGTTTGTAATGAATGGAAACGCTGACAACTATTTTTGAAACAGACGGAAACATTAACAACATGTTTGGAATGAAATGAAAACTTTCACAACTAGTTTGGTATGAATGGAAACATTCACAACTAGTTTCAAATCAAATGGAAACATTCACAACTTGTTTGGATTGAAATGGAAACATTCACAACCTATTTTGAATGAAATGGAAACATTCACAACTAGTTTGGAATGAATGGTAAGATTCACAAATAGTGTAGAATAAAATGGAAGCAATCACAACTAGTTTGGAATGAAACAGAAACATTCACAACTGGTTTGGACTGTGTGGAAACATCCACAACTAGTTTGAAATGAAATGCAAACATTCACAACCTGTTCAGAATGAAAAAGAAACGTTCACAACCTGTTTCGAATGAATGAAAACATTCATAACTAGTTCAAATGAAATGGAAACATTCACAACATGTTTGGATTGAAATGGAAATATTCACAACCTGTTTGTAATTAAATCAAAACACTCACAACCACTTTGGAATGAATGGAAACATTGACAACTAGTTTACAGTGAAATGAAAAACATTCACAACTTGTTTGGAATGAAATGAAAACGTTCACAACTTGTTTGGAATGAAATGAAAATTTTCACAACTAGTTTGGAATGAATGGAAACATTCACAACTACCTTTGAATCAAACGGAAGCAATCATAACTTGTTTTCAATGAATGGAGACAATCTTAACTTGTTTCTAATGAAATGGAAACATTCACAACTAGTTTGGAATGAATGGAACATTCACAACTTGTTTAGAAGGAAATGGAAACATTCGCAACTAGTTTGAAATGAAATGGAAACATTGAAAACTAGTTTGGATTGAATTGAAACATTCACAACTTGTTTGGAATGAAATGCAAACATTTACAACCTGGTTGGAATGAAATGGAAACATTCATAACTAGTTTGGAATGAGTGGAAACATTCACAACTTGTTTGGAACGAAATGGAAAGATTCAAAGCTTGTTTGGAATGAAATGGAATCATTCACAACCAATTTGGAATGAGTGGAAATATTCACAGCTTGTTTGGAATGAAATGTAAACATTCACAACTTGTTCGGAATGAATGGATTTGTTCACAACTATTTTCGAAACAGATGGAAACACTCACAACTTGTTTGGAATGAAATGGAAACATTCACAACTAGTTTGGTGTGAATGGAAACATTCACAACTAGTTTCGAATTAAGTGGAAACATTCACAAGTTGTTTGGAATGAAATGGAAAGATTCAGAACCTGTTCCTAATGAAATGGAAACATTCACAACTAGTTTGGAATGAATTGAAAGATTCGCAAGTAGTTTCGAATCAAATGGAAGCCTTCACAAACTAGTTTGGAATAAAACAGAAACATTCACAACTAGTTTGTAATGAAATGGAAACATTCCTAACTAGTTTGTAATGAAATGGAAACATTCACAACTAGTTTGGAATGAAACTAAAACATTCACAACTTGTTTGGAATGAAATGAAAACGTTGACAACCTATTTCAAATGAATGGAAACATTCACAACTAGTTTTGAATCAAATGGAAACACTCACAACTTTTTTGGAAGGAAATGGAAACATTCACAACTAGTTGGGAATGAATGGAAACATTCGTAACTAGTTTCAAATGAAATACAAAACATTCACAACTTGTTTGGAATGAAATGGAAGCATTCACAAATTGTTTGGAATGAAATTGAAACATTCCCAACTTGATTAGAATGAAATGGAAACAATCACAACTAGTTTGGAATGAATGGAAACATTTACAACTAGTTTGGAATGAATGGAAACATTCACAACTTGTTTGGAATGAAATGGAAACATTCAGAAATAGTTTCGAAAGACTGGAAACACTCACAACTAGTTTTAAATGAAGTGGAAACATTCACAACCTGCTTGGACTGGAATAGGAATATTCACAACATGCTTGGAATGACATGGCAACATTCATAATTGGTTTGGAACGAATGGAAACATTCAAAACTAGTGTCGAATGAAAAGGAAATATTCACAACTAGTTTCGAATGAAATAGAAACATTCGCAACTAGTTTGGAATGAATGGAAACATTCATAACTAGTTTGGAATGAAATGGAAATATTCAGAACTAATTTGGAATAAAATGGAAACGTTCACCACTTTGTTTGGAATGAAATTGAAGTATTCACAACTTGTTTTGAGTGAATGGAAACATTCACAACTAGTTTCAAATGAAATAGAAATATTCACAACTTGTTTGGATTGAAATGGAAACATTCACAACCTGTTTCGAATGAATGGAAACATTCACAGCCTGTTTCGAACGAAATGGAAACATTCACAAATAGTTGGGAATGAATTGGAAACATTCACAACTAGTTTCAAATGAAATGCAAAACATTCATAACTTGTTTGGAATGAAATGGAAGCATTCACAACTTGTTTGCAGGGAAATGGAAACATTCCCAACTAGTTTGGAATGAATGGAAACAATCACAACTTGTTTGGAATGAAATGGAAACATTCACAATTAATTTGGAAAGATTGGAAACAATCATAACTAGTGTTGAATGAAATGGAAACATTCACAACTTGTTTGGAATGGAATGGAAATATTCACAACATGTTTCTAATGAAATGGAAACATTCACAAGTAGTTCGGAATGAATGGAAACATTCACAACTAGTTTAGAATGAATGGAACATTCACAACTAGTTTATAATGAAATGGAAGCATTCAAAACTAGTTTGGAACGAATTGAAACACTCACAACTTGTTTGGAATGAAATGGAAACATTCACAACTTGTTTGGAATGTAATGGAAACATTCATAGCTAGTTTGGAATGACTGGAAACATTCACAACTTGTTTGGAATGAAATGGAAAGATTCAAATCTAGTTTTGAATGAGATGGAAACATTCACAACCTGTTTGGAATGAAATGGAAACATTCACAACTAGTTTGGAATGAATGGAACATTCACAACTTGTTTGGATTGAAAAGGAAACATTCACAACTAATTTCGAATGAAATAGAAACATTCACAACTAGTTTGGAATGAATGGAAACATTCACAACGAGTTTGGAATGAAATGGAAGCACTCAAAACTAGTTTGGAATCAAAATGAAAGCACTCAAAACTGGTTTGGAATTAAGTGGAAAGATTCAATTCTTGTTTTGAATGAGATGGAAACATTCACAACTTGTTTCGAAAGAAATGGAAACATTCATAACTAGTTTGGAGTGAATGAAATATTCACAACTTGTTTGGAATGAGAATGAAACATTCACAACTAGTTTGGAATGAATGGAAACATTCACAACTAGTTTGGAATGAAATGGATGCACTTAAAACTAGTTTTGAATTAAATGGAAGCACTCAAAACTAGTTTCAAATTAAATAGAAAGATTCAACTCTAGTTTTGAATGAGATGGAAACATTCACAACCTGTTTGGAATTAAATGGAAAGATTCAAAACTAGTTTAGAATGAGATGGAAACATTCATAACTTGTTTGGAATAAAATGGAAAGATTCAAAACTAGTTTGGAATGAGTGCAAACAATCACACCTTGTTTGGTATGAAATGGAAACATTCACGACTAGTTTGGAATGAATGGATACGTTCACAACTATTTTCAAAACAAATAGAAAGACTCACAACTTGTTTGGAATGAAATGGAAACATTTGCAACTAGTTTGGTATGAATGGAGACATTCACAACTAGTTTCGAATCAGATGGAAACATTCACAACTTGTTTGGAATGAAATGGAAAGATTCACAACGTTTCAAAAGAAATGGAAACATTCACAACTAGTTTCAAATGAAACAGAAACATTCATAACTAGTTTGGAATGAAACAGAAACATTAACAACAAGTTTGGAATGTATGGAAAGATTAACAACTAGTTTGTAATGAAATGGAAACATTCTCAACTAGTTTTGAATGAAATGGAAACATTCACAACTTGTTTGTAATGAAATGGAAACATTCACAACCTGTTTCGAATGAAATGGAATCATTGACAACCTGTTTCGAATTAAATGGAAACATTCACAAGTTGTTTGATATGAAATGGAAACATTCACGACTAGTTTGGAAAGAATGGATACGTTCACAACTAGGTTTGAATAAAATGCAAAACATTCACAACTTGTTAGGAATGAAATGGAAATATTCACGACTAATTTGGAATGAAAGGAAACATTCACGACTAGTTTGGAATGAATGGAAACATGCACCACTCATTTGGAATGAAATGGAAACATTCACAAAAAGTTTAGAAAGATTGGAAACATTCACAACTAGTTTTGAATGAAGTGGAAACATTCACAACTTGTTTCCAATGGAAGGGAAACATTCACAACATGTTTGGAATGAAATGGAAACATTCACAAGTAGTTTGAAATCAATGGAAACATTCATAACTTGATTCGAATGAAATGGAAACATTCACAACTAGTTTCGAATGAAAAAGAAACATTCACAACTAGTTTCAAATGAATGGAAACATTCATAACTGTTTGGAATGAAATGGAAACATTCAGAACTAATTAGAAATGAAATCGAAACATTCACCACTTGTTTGGAATGAAATTGAAACATTCACTACTTGTTTGGATTGAAATGAAAACATTCACATCCGGTTTCGAATGAATGGAAACATTCACAACAAGTTTCGAATGAAATGGAAACATCCACAACTTGTTTGGTTTAAAATAGAAACATTCACAACTTGTATGGAATGATATGGAAACATTCATAACCTTTTTCCAATGAAATGGAAACATTCACAACATATTTGGAATGAAATGGAAATATTCACAACTAGTTTGGAATAAAATGGAAAAATTCACAACTAGTTTCGAATGAAAATGAAACATTCACAACTTGTTTCGAATGAAATGGAAACATTCAAAACTTGTTTCGAATGAAATGGATACATTCACAACTTGTTTAGAATGATTGAAAATATTCACAAGTAGTTTCGAATGAAATGCAAAACATTCGCAACTTGTTACTTGTTTGGAATAAAATGGAGACATTCTCAACTTGTTTAGAATGACATGGGAACATTCACTACTAGTTTGCAATAAATTGAAACAATCACACCTTGTTTGGTATGAAATGGAAACATTCAGGACTAGTTTGGAATGAATGGATACGTTCACAACTATTTTTGAAACAAATAGAAAGACTCACAGCTTGTTTGGAATGAAATGGAAACATTTATAACTAGTTTGGTATGAATGGAGACATTCACAACTAGTTTCGAATCAGATGGAAACATTCACAACTTCTTTGGAATGAAATGGAAATATTCATAACGTTTCAAATGAAATGGAAACGTTCACAACTAGTTTCGAATGAAATGGAAACTTTCACAACTAGTTTCAAATGAAACAGAAACATTCATAACTACTTTGGAATGAAACAGAAACATTAACAACAAGTTTGGAATGTATGGAAAGATTAACAACTAGTTTGTAATGAAATGGAAACATTCTCAACTAGTTTGGAATGAAATGAAAACATTCACAACTTGTTTGTAATGCAATGGAAACATTCACAACCTATTTCGAATGAAATGGAATCATTGACAACCTGTTTCGAATTAAATGGAAATATTCACAAGTTATTTGGAAGAAATGGAAACGTTCACAACTAGGTTTGAATGAAATGCAAAACATTTAGAACTTGTTTGGATTGAAATGGAAGCATTCACAACTTGTTCGGAATGAAATGGAAACATTCACAACTAATTTGGAATGAATGGAAATATTCATGACTAGTTTGGAATGAATGGAAACATGCACCACTCGTTTGGAATGAAATGGAAGCATTCACAATTAGTTTAGAAAGATTGGAAACATTCACAACTAGTTTTGAATGAAGTGGAAACATTCACAACTTTTTTGGAATGGAAGGGAAACATTCACAACATGTTTGGAATGAAATGGAAACATTCACAAGTAGTTTGAAATCAATGGAAACATTCATAACTTGATTCGAATGAAATGGAAACATTCACAACTAGTTTCGAATGAAAAAGAGACATTTTCAACTAGTTTCAAATGAATGGAAACATTCGTAACTGTTTGGAATGAAATGGAAACATTCAGAACTAATTAGGAATGAAATTGAAACATTCACCACTTGTTTGGAATGAAATTGAAACATTCACTACTTGTTTGGATTAAAATGAAAACATTCACAATTAGTTTTGAATGACTGGAAACATTCACAAGTAGTTTCGAATGAAATGGAAACATCCACAACTTGTTTGGTTTAAAATAGAAACATTCACAACTTGTATGGAATGATATGGAAACATTCATAACTTTTTTCGAATGAAATGGAAACATTCACAACATATTTAGAATGAAATGGAAACATTCACAACTAGTTTGGAATAAAATGGAAAAATTCACAACTAGTTTCGAATGAAAGGGAAACATTCACAACTTGTTTCGAATGAAATGGAAACATTCATAACTTGTTTCGAATGAAATGGAAACATTCACAACTTGTTTGGATTGATTCAAAACATTCACAAGTAGTTACGAATGAAATGCAAAACATTCGCAACTTGTTACTTGTTTGCAATAAAATGGAGATATTCTCAACTTGTTTAGAATGAAATGGGAACATTCACAACTAGTTTGGAATAAATTGAAACATTCACAACTAGTTTGCGATGAATGGAAACATTCACAACTTGTTTGGAATGAAATGGAAATATTCACAACTCGTTTGGAAAGATTGGAAACTTTCACAACTAGTTTTGAATGGAATGGAAACATTCATAGCTTGTTTGGAATGAAATGGAAACATTCACAACTAGTTTGGAATAAAATAGAATCATTCACAACTAGTTTCGAATGAAGTAGAGACATTCACCACTAGTTTGAAATGAATGGAAACTTTCATAACTAGTTTGGAATGAAATGGAAATTTAAACAACTATTTCGGAATGAAATAGAAACATTAACAACTAGTTTGGAAGGAAATGGAAACATTCTCAACTAGTTTGGAATGAAATGCAAACATTCACAACAAGTTTGGAATGTAATGGAAACATTCATAACTAGTTTGGAATGAGTGGAAACATTCACAACTTTTTTGGAATTAAATAGAAAGATTCAATACTAGTTTGGAATGAGATGAAAACATTCACAACCTATTTGGAATCAAGTGGAAACATTCACAACTAGTTTGGAAAGAATGGAACATTCACAACTTGTTTGGAATGAAAAGGAAACATTCACAACTACTTTCGAATGAAATAGAAACATTCAAAACTAGTTTGGAATGAATGGAAACATTCACAACTAGTTTGGAATGAATGGAACATTCACAACCTGTTTGGAATGATATGGAAACATTCACAACCTGTTTGGAATTAAAGGAAAGATTCAAAACTAGTTTGGAATGAGACAGAAACATTCACAACTAGTTTGGAATGAGTGCAAACAGTCACACCTTGTTTGGTATGAAATGGAAGCATTCACGAGTAGTTTAGAATGAATGGATACATTCACAACTATGTTCGAAACAACTAGAAACACTCACAGCTTGTTTGGAATGAAATGCAAACATTCGCAACTAGTTAGGTATGATTGGAAACATTGACAACTAGTTCCGAATCAGATGGAAACATTCACAACTTGATTCGAATGAAATGGAAAGATTCACAACATTTCAAATGAAATGGAAACATTCACAACTAGTTTGGAATGAATGCAAAGAATCATAACTAGTTTCGAATGAAATGGAAACAATCACAACTAGTTTCGAATGAAACAGAAACATTCATAACTAGTTTGGAATGAAACAGAAACATTAACAACAAGTTTGGAATGTATGGAAAGATTAACAACAAGTTTGTAATGAAATGGAAACATTCTCAACTAGTTTGGAATGAAATGGAAACATTAACAACTTGTTTGTAATGAAATGGAAACTTTCAGAACCTGTTTCGAATGAAATGGAATCATTGACAACCTGTTTCGAATGAAATGGAAATATTCACAACTTGTATGGAAGGAAATGGAAACATTCACCACTAGTTTGGAATGAATGGAAACATTCACAACTAGTTTTGAATGAAATGCAAAACATTCACAACTTGTTTGGATTGAAATGGAAGCATTCACAACTTGTTTGGAATGAAATGGAAACACTCACAACTAATTTGGAATGAATGAAAACATTCACGACTAGTTTGGAATGAAATGGAAACATTCACAACTAGTTTGGAATGAATGGAAACGTTAACAACTAGTCTGGAATGAATGGAAACATTCACAACTTGTTTGGAATGAAAAGCAAACATTCACAAGTCGTTTGGAAAGATTGGAAACATTCACAACTAGTTTTGAATGGAATGGAAACATTCACAACTTGTTTGGAATGAAATGGAAACATTCACAACTAGTTTGGAATAAAATAGAAACATTCATAACTAGTTTTGAATGAAATAGAAACATTCACAACTAGTTTGGAACGAATGGAAACTTTCATAACTAGTTTGGAATGAAATCAAAATTTAAACAACTAATTTGCAATGAAATGGAAACATTCACAACTAGTTTGGAAGGAAATGGAAACATTCACAACTAGTTTGGAATGAAATGCAAACGTTCACAATAAGTTTGGAATGAAATGGAAACATTCACAACTTGTTTAGAATGTAATGGAAACATTCATAACTACTTTGGATTGAGTGGAAACATTCACAACTTGTTTGGAATTTAATTGAAAGATTCACAACTAGTTTGGAATGAGATGGAAACATTCATAACCTGTTTGGAATGAAGCGGAAACATTCACAACTAGTTTGGAATGAATGAAACATTCACAACTTGTTTGGAATGAAAAGGAAACATTCACAACTAGGTTCGAATGAAATAGAAACATTCAAAACTAGTTTGGAATGAATGGAAACATTCATAACTAGTTTGGAATGAATGGAACATTTACAACTTGTTTGGAATGAAATGGAAACATTCGCAACTTGTTTGGAATGAATTGGAAGCACTCAAAACTAGTATGGAATGAATGGAAACATTCACAACTTGTTTGGAATGAAATGGAAACATTCACAACTCATTTCGAATGAAATGTAAACATTCATAACTAGTTTGGAATGAGTCGAAACATTCACAACTTGTTTGGAATTAAATGGAAAGATTCAAAACTAGTTTGGAATGAGTGCAAACATTCACACCTTGTTTGGTATGAAATGGAAACATTCACAACTAGTTTGGAAATAATGGATACGTTCACAACTATTTTCGAAATAAATAGAAACACTCACAACTTGTTTGGAATGAAATGGAAACATTCGCAACTAGTTTGGTATAAATGGAAACAATCACAACTAGTTTCGAATCAAATGGAAACATTCACAACTTCTTTGGAATGAAATTGGAAGATTCACAACGTATCAAATGAAATGGAAACATTCACAATTGGTTTGGAATGAATGGAAAGATTCACAACTAGTTTTGATTGAAATGGAAACATTAACAACTAGTTTGGAAGGAAACAGAAACATTCATATCTAGTTTGGAATGTATGGAAAGATTAACAAGTAGTTTGTAATGAAATGGAAACATTCTCAACTAGTTTGGAATGAAATTGAAACATTGATAACTTGTTTGTAATGAAATGGAAACATTCACAACTAGTTGGGAATGAGTGGAAACATTCACAACTAGTATTGAATGAAATGCAAAACATTCACAACTTGTTTGGATTGAAATGGAAGCATTCATAACTTTTTTGGAATGAAATGGAAACATTCCAACTTGATTAGAATGAAATGGAAAAATTCACAACTAGTTTGGAATGAATGGAAACAATCACAACTAGTTTTGAATGAATGGAAACATGCACCACTCATTTGGAATGAAATGGAAACATTCACAAATATTTTAGAAAGATTGGAAACATTCACAACTAGTTTTGAATGAAGTGGAAACATTCACAACTTGTTTGGAATGGAATGGAAACATCCACCACATGTTTGGAATGTAATGGAAACATTCATAAGTAGTTTCAAATCAATGGAAACATTGATCACTAGTTTTGAATGAAATGGAAACATTCACAACTAGCTTCAAATGAAAAGTTAACATTCACAACTAGCTTCAAATGAACGGAAACATTCATAACTATTTGGAATGAAATGGAAGCATTCAGAACTAACTAGGAATGAAATGGAAACATTCGGCACTTGTTTGGAATGAAATTGAAACATTCACAACTTGTTTGGATTGAAATGAAAACATTCACATCTAGTTTCGAATTAATGGAAACATTCACAACTAGTTTTGAATGAAATGGAAACCTTCACAACTTATTTGGATTAAAATGGAAACACTCACAACTTGTATGGAATGATATGGAAACATTCATAACTTGTTTGGAATAAAATGGAAACATTCACAACATATTTGGAACGAAATGGAAACATTCACAACTAGTTTGGATTGAAATGGAAAAATTCACAACTAGTTTTGAATGAAAAGGAAACATTCACAACTTGTTCCGAATGAAATGGAAACATTCATAACTTGTTTCGATTGAATTGGAAACATTCACAACTTCTTTGGAATGAATGGAAACATTCACAAGTAGTTTCAAATGAAATGCAAAACATTCACAACTTGTTACTTGTTTGGAATGAAATGGAGACATTCCCAACATGTTTATAATGAAATAAGAACATCCACAACTAGTTTGGAATGAATGGAAACATTCACAACTTGTTTGGAATGAAATGGAAACATTCACAACTCGTTTGGAAAGACTGGCAACATTCACAACTAGTTTTAAATGGAATGGAAATATTCACAACTTGTTTGGAATGAATGGAAACATTCACAACTAATTTGGAATAAAATGGAAACATTCACAACTAGTTTCGAATAAAATAGAGACATTCACAACTAGTTTGGAGTGAATGGAAACTTTCATAACTAGTTTGGAATGAAATGAAAACATTCACAACTTATGTGGAATGAGATGGAAACATTCACCACTTGTTTGGAATGAAATGGACACATTCACAACTGGTTTGGAACGAATTAAAATGTTCCCAACTTGTTTGGAATGGAATGGAAACATTCACAACAAGTTTGGAATGAAATGGAAACACTCATAACTAGTTTGGAATGAATGGAAACATTCACAACTTGTTTCGAATGAAATGGGAACATTCGCAACTTGTTTGGAATGAAATGGAAACATTAACAACTTTTGTGCAATGAGATAGGAACGTTCAAAACTTGTTTTGAATGAAATGGGAAAGTGCACAACCATTTTCAAATGAATGGAAACATTCACAACTTGTCTGGATTGAAATGAAAACATTCACAACTTGTTTGGAATGAAATAGAAATATTCACAACTTGTTTGGAACAAAATGGAAACATTCACAACTTGTTTGGAATGAAATGGAAACATTCAAAACTTGTTTGGAATGAAATGTAAACATTCATAACTAGTTTGGAATGAATGGAAACATTCACAACTTGTTTGGAATGAAATGGAAACATTCACAACTAGTTTGGAATGAAACAGAAACATTCACAACTAGTTTGGAATGAAATAGAAACATTCACAACTAGTTTGGATTGTATGGAAACATTCCCAACTGGTTTGGAATGAAATGGAAACTTTCACAACTTGTTTCGAATCAATTGGAAACATTCACAACTACTTTTGAATCAAATGGAAACATTCACAACTTGTTTGGAGTGAATGGAAAGATTCACAACCTGTTTCGAATAAAATGCAAACATTCACAACTAGTTTGGAATGTATGGAAACATTAACAACTACTTTGGAATGAAATGGAGGCATTCACAACTAGTTTGGAATGAATGGAAACATTAACAACTTGTTTGGAATGAAATGGAAACATTCATAACTAGTTTGGAATGAAATGGAAAGATTCAAAATTAGTTTGGAAGGAGATGGAAACATTCACCACTTATTTGGAATGAAATGGAAACATTCAGAACTAGTTAGGAATGAATGGAAACATTCACAACTTATTTGGAATGAAATGGAAACATTCACAACTACTTTGGAATGAAACAGAAACATTCACAACTAGTTTGGAATGAAATTGAAACATTCACAACTACTTTGGAATGTATGGAAACATTCACAACTACTTTGGAATGAAATGGAAACATTCACAACTTGTTTGGAATGAAATGGAAACATTCACAACTAGTTTCAAATCAAATGGAAACATTCACAACTTGTTTCGAATCAAATGGAAACATTCACAACTAGTTTCGAGTCAAATGGAAACCTTCACAACTTGTTTGGAGTGAATGGAAAGATTCACAACCTATTTTGAATGAAATGGAAACATTCACAACCAGTTTGGAATGAAATAAAAACATTCACAACTAGTTTGGAATGTATGGGAACATTAACTACTAGTTTGGAATGAAATGGAAACATTTACAACCAGTTTGGAATGAATGGAAACATTAACAACTTCTTTGGAACGAAATGGAAACATTCATAACTAGTTTGGAATGAAATGGAAAGATTCAAAATTAGTTTGGAATGAGATGGAAACATTCAACACTTGTTTGGAATGAAATGGAAACATTCACAACTAGTTTTGAATGAAGTGGAAACATTCATAACTTTTTTGGAATGGAATAGAAACATTCACAACATGTTTGGAATGAAATGGAAACATTCACAACTAGTTTGGAATGAATGGAAACATTCACAACTAGGTTGGAATGAAAGGGAAACATTCACAACTAGTTTTGAATGAAATAGAAGCATTCAGAACTAGTTTGGAATGAATGGAAACATTCGTAACTTGTTTTGAAAGGAATGGAGACGTTAACAACTTTGTTGGAATGAGATGGAAACATTCTGATACGATCAAAGAAGGCACAGTCAAGGAAGGTAGGGACCCATTGAAGGTTTCTAGTGGACCAATGACAAGGAAGAAAGCTAAAGAGCTCTCAAGTGCACTACAAGCCTTTGTTTCAAGCTTTTTCATGGAGAATGGACATGGAATTTCGCAAGGAGCTGCTAGAACATGGAAGGAATCATATGGAGATGATGGCCAAGCTTGGATGTTGACAGATTGGCGATGTTCTAGTAGAAAAATCATATCTTGATCTAAACAGATCAGAATTGAGTAATTCTTGATTCATTAGAAAGCTAAGATCTGGAGCTACAAATCATATGCAGACTGTGAAACCCAGTTTGCACGTTAATGAGGTCCATTTTAGCTTCAAAGTTTCCATTTCTGAGTCATTGCTGGTTCAGAAGCAGTTGCAGTATTTTTGGGATATCTTTGGCTTAAATGTCCATTTTGCGTGATTCAGGAGTCATTTCAAAGCTAAGAAAGAGATCTAAAACTTTCATACCTTGTATTTTGACAAATCAGGGCTACATCAAGTTCAAATTGCAGCTTGAAGTTGAAGACACAAGCAAGAACCACCCGAGAAGACCATTTTGGCGGTTTTTATGGCCAATCTTGTGTTGTAACATATTTTATTTTATTTTCCAGTTTATTTACATTATTTAGGATGTTATTTAGGCCATGGAAGTGATTTAGGTCACTTAGAATAAATAGAATTCGCTGCACACCTTAAACATGTGTTAAAAGGGTGTAGGAATCCTAGTTTGCCTAGGTTTTCTTGAGTCCTTTGTACCTAGGTTTCCTAGGTGACTTGGGCTGCGAATTTTGCTGAGTCTTTTACCCTTGTTTAGGCCTATAAATAGGCACAGATTTTGGATGTAAAACAACAGCCTTGACATGAAATAATATTGCTACTTTTGAGAGAAATTCTCTTTGGTTCTTTGTGGACTACCTTGGTGCACAAGTATGATTGTGTTCTTGGTGTTCTTATACTTCTTGTTTCTAGTCACAGGTTTATTAGGGGTGGGGGTCTTCACATCTAGTTTCTTTGAAATCTTGTGGAGCTTGAAAAACATCTTGGGCGCGTTTCACGGTCTTTATACCATCAGGGTTTGTATCACATTCATAACTTGTTTGGAATGAAATGGAAACATTCACAGCTAGTTTGCAATGAATGGAAACATTCACAACCTATCTAGAATGAAATGGAAACATTCACAACTTGTTTGGATTGAAATGGAAACATTCATAACTTTCTTGGAATGAAATGGAAACATTCATAACTAGTTTGGAAAGAATGGAAACATTCACAACTTGTTCGGAATGAAATGGAAACATTTAGAGCTAGTTTGGAGTGAACGGAAACATTGTCAACTAGTTTGGAATGAAATGGAAACATTCACAACTAGTTTGGAATAAATGGAAACATTAACAACTTGTTTGGAAAGAATTGGAAACATTCATAACTAGTTTGGAATGAGTGGAAACATTCAAAACTTGTTTGGAATGAAATCGAAAGATTCAGAACTAGTCTGGAATGAGATGGAAACATTCACAACTACTTTTGAATGAGTGCAAACATTCACACCTTGTTCGGTATGAAATGGAAACATTCACGACTAGTTTCGAATGAATGGATACTGATACGATCAAAGAAGCCACAACCAAGGATGGCAAGGATCCATGCAAGATAACTAGTGAACCATTGACAAGGAAGAAGGCTAAGGAGCTCACTAGTGCACTTCAAGCTTTTGTCTCAAGCTTGGATGTTGACAGATTGGCGATGTTCTGGCAGAAAATCATATCTTGAGGTTAACAGATCGGAATTGAGTAATTCCTGATTCATTGGAAAGTTAACATCTGGAGCTACAAATCATATGAAGACCATAAAAGCCAGTTTGCACGTTAAGGAGTCCAATTTAGCTTCAAAGTAGCGATTTGCGAGTTATCGCTGGTTCAGAAGTAGTTGCAGTATTTTGGGAAAATCTTTGGCTTTAGATGTCCGCTTTTGTGTGGTTCAGGTGTCATTTCAAAGATAAGAAGGAGATCTAAAACTTTCATGCTTTGTATTTTGAGAAATAATGGCTGCATCAAGTTCAAATTTGAGCTTGAAGTTGAAGATACAAGTAAGAACCACCTGAGAAGATTATTTTGGGATTTTTATGGACAGTCTTGTTTTGTAACGTATTTTATTTTATTTTCCTATTTTTTATATTATTTAGGATGTTATTTAGGCCATGGAAGTGATTCAGGTCACATAGGATAAATGGAATTCACTGCACACCTTAAACATGTGTTAAAAGGGTGTAGAAATCCTAGTTTGACTAGGTTTTCTTGAGTCCTTTGTAACTAGGTTTCCTAGGTGACTTGGGCTGCGAATTTTTCCCAGATTTTTACCCTAGTTTAGGCTTATAAATAGGCACATATTATGGTTGTAAAACAATAGTCTTGACACGAAATAATATTGCTACTTGGGATGGAATTTCTCTTTGGTTCTTTGTGGACTACCTTGGTGCACAAGTGTGCTTGTGTTCTTGGTGTTCTTATACTTGTCGTTTCTAGTCACAGGTTGATTAGGGGTGGGGGTCTTAAAATCCAGTCGCTTTGATGTCTTGTGGAGCTTGAAAAACATCTTGGGTGCGTTTCATGATCTTTATACCATCAGGGTTCGCATCAGTTGGTATCAGAGCCACAAGTTCCATTGAAGGACATATCCTGTGTTCTTGTTTATCTTCAGTTTTCTTTCAATTTTTTACCAGTAATTTTGTGTCTTAATCCTCTATTTTAATCCTTTTTCTTCTTGTTTCAGGTCTGTCCTTTTTATTCCATCCTTGTTCAAGTCCAAAAATCACCAAAAACAACAAAAAGAAGTCAATCCGTGTTGTCTAGTGTTCTCGGTTACAATTCAATTGTTCTTGTTTGTTTCTTATCTTTCTATTTCATGTCTAGCCCTTTTAATCTCTCTTGTTTTCATTGTTTCCAGCATCCTAAATTCAAGAAAACACCAAAAAAAAGAAGGATCAAAGTTCAGCAAGTTTTGGTATCAAAAAGTTGTTTCAAAATTGTGCAAGTTTCAATAGTTTCTTGTTTTGGCCGAATAGAAAACTGACTTTTTGTCTTTGGCAGCAAGGAACTTCAAGGAGAAAGTTGTTTTAGCATCAAAACAGCAAGCAAAAACAAAACAGGAGAAGAAAAAAAAAAGGAAAGAAAAAGAAAGAGAAAAGAAAAGGAAAGAGCTTCCAAAAAGGAAGTTTTTCACAAAGTGTTGAAAGTTTTGAGCCCCAAAACGTATCCCATTTTTTTGGAGCCAAAAAGCTTTCTTTGTGGTTCTTATGATCATCAATTGCAAGAGCTTCCTAGAGTCTTTTAAAGCTTGTTTAGCCCACCTCTTTTCGAGTCAAAATAGTTCTTCAAGAATTCAAGTTTTCTTGTGTACTTTGAGGATAGTTTTCTTAGAACTTTTGAGAACTCTTTGAATAGCAATATTCTCACTAACAAATTGAGTGTTTGAGTGTTCATCTTTTGAGTGAAACACGTGAGGTGAGTGTGTGTGAGGATATTTGTTTTTAGGAGTATGGAGGGCCAGAAGGATAGGAGAATGGAAGTGAGAAACAATTAGGAGCCTACAATGAGAGAATTTCAAGAAACTCTCAATAGACTTGTGGGCAGGATTGAGGACATTGATTTGAGGTTGCCAAGGAGACCTAATCCCATCTTGCAACCAAGGAGAGATCCAAGAAGAGAGGAACCTAAGGAGGAAGAAAGAGTTTGGCATGACCATGGGTTTCCAAGGAGGTGTGAGCCAAGAGAGGACAACAATCTAAGCTCCATTAAACTCGCTATTCTACCTTTACAAGGGAGGAGTGATCCAGATGCATATTGGGAGTGGGAGCAAAAGATTGAGATGGTGTTTGATTGCCATCATTACCCCGAGGAAAAGAAGGTTAAATTGGCTACCATGAAGTTCAATAATTATGCTCTTGTATGGTGGAATCAGTATGTTACTTCTAGGAGAAGGAATGAGGAGGAGCCCATACACACATGGAGAGCCCTTAAAGCCTTGATGAAGAGGAGATTTGTGCCTAGCTACTACACTAAAGATCAACGCCTCAAACTTCAAAAGCTAGTGCAAAGACAAAGGAGTGTGGAGGACTACCATAAAGACTTGGAGATGACCTTGACTCGAGCCAAAATCATGGAGGATGAGGAGACCACCATTGCTAGATTCATGAATGGTCTCAATCCTATGATTGCCAACAAAGTGGAAATGGCTCCTTATTTCAACCTGGAGGATTTGCTTCATCATGCCATTAAGCCTGAGAGGATCATCAAGAGAGCAAAGGCATCCAAGATGTGTCAAGGAGGAATTTCCACATGGAGAGGAGCATGGAGGAAGGATGTGAGAGAAGTGCCCAAGCCAAACATGGAGGCCACAAAAGGAGACTTGTCTCGGCCTCAACAAGAAAACTCAATCATGCTTGTACCACTTTCACCACAACAAGTCTTGGAAGATCAAAGAAAACTTCAAAGTGAGGTAGAGAGAAAAGAAAAAGAAGGGAAAGTTGATGGCAAGAGTGATGAGGGGAAAGTCGTGAGAACAACCAAGAGCTTAAGTGAGAAAAGTGAACTTGAGGGGTAGAAGAGTGGAGAGTTCCCAAAAGAAGAAATTGAGTGCAAAGTTGAGAGAAGACAAGAGTGCAATGAACCCAAGCCGAGTGAAGAAAGAAAGAACTACAGAGAAGCCATACATTCATCTAACATAATGGAGTCTTCTTCTAGTGTTGTGTTATCTTCTTTTCAGGCTTAAGTGGAGATAAGTTACAAGAATCAAGTGAGTTGCTGCCCATTAAAGAAGTTGGTGTTCCTAATATTCTAAGCCATGTCCCATGCATAAAACCAATGAAGGAGGTTGAAAAGGAACAATTTAAGGTAAGCCCAAGTAATTTCATATGCAAAAGTTTTCCTAACATTGTTTCTTATCCTATGTTTCATGAGGATGAAATTAATGTAACTCCAATCGAAGCCATTGAGTGCAAAGGTGAAAATTTTGTGGTTCCTACATCAAAGGAAGATACTTGGAGACTAAGTCCAACCACTGTAATGTATTTCTTCCTTACACTTAGATATGATGTGAATTTGCATGAAAATCTCAAACAATGTGTGTTTGCTTGCAATGTTATTTTAAAGAATGGTTTTCATGAAACTAGATTAAGAGAAGGAAGTAAGCATGAAACTTTGACAAAATATGGTTTTAAAGCTTCTAATTCTTTGGTTTTGTCAAATCCTCTTTGGAATTGCTTGAGTTTCTCTAAAGAAAAATTTGTTTTGGTGTCTTTTGTTTTTGAATTTGTTTGTTTTGCATCCATTTCACATTGTTTTGTTCTGTCTCAAGTTAAACCTATTTCTTTGGAATTTTTCTTGCATAAATTTGTTTTTACACATGCATTAAATATTTCTTTGATTGCCATTCATGTTCAGGCCATTTTTGTGTGTCAATCTTTATTTTCCAGCAAGCATTTTTTTGTCATGACACATGCATTACGCAAGCTTTTGAGCCTTGATATTTTTGCTTTGTGTCTAAACCTGAAATTTTTTATTTTGAGTGAAAATTCTGGTTTTAAATTCAGCCTTTTAAGGAGGTATGTTGAGTCCTTTGTTTTGTGTCACATCCCATTCACAAATTTCATGCATTGTGGTGCATACACATACAAAAATAAGTTTGTTCTTGTTTCATTTAAAATGCTTAGGATTTTTGTGAAATTCATGCATCCTAGTTTTGTTATTTTTATAGGCCACATTATGTTCAATTCTTGTTTGTTTGAATGGCCTATGCAAACTATT
>KK901232.1:65453-76786 GCA_000696445.1 Aquilaria agallochum
TGAAAATTGAGCAAAGTTTCAGATTTTTTGTGGTAATTGCTTCTAATTTTGTTTTTGACCCAGGAGGTATCAAAATTATCATTGCATTTGGATATTGGTTCAGGTTTTTCACAAGATTAAAGCTCCATACACAAGCATTCCATGCTATTGGTGCTTATGCGAAAGGTAAATGCTTATGTGTTGATTATTTCACTGTTATTGATTCAATTCCCTTTTCTAATGTAGGTTTTGCTTTGAGGACAAATCCTTCTAAGGAGGGGGGAGCTGATACGATCAAAGAAGGCACAACCAAGGATGGCAAGGATCCATGGAAGATAACTAGTGAACCATTGACAAGGAAGAAGGCTAAGGAGCTCACTAGTGCACTTCAAGCTTTTGTCTCAAGCTTGGAAGTTGACAGATTGGCAATGTTCTAGTAGAAAATCATATCTTCAGTTTAAAAGATTGGAATTGAGTAATTCTTGATTCATTGGAAAGTTAACATCTGGAGCTACAAATCATATGAAGACCATAAAAGCCAGTTTGCACGTTAAGGAGGTCAAATTTAGCTTCAAAGTCGCGATTTGCGAGTTATCGCTGGTTCAGAAGTAGTTGCAGTATTTTGGGAATATCTTTGGCTTTAGATGTCCATTTTGTGTGGTTCAGGTGTCATTTCAAAGCTAAGAAGGAGATCTAAAACTTTCATTCTTTGTATTTTGAGAAATAATGGCTGCATCAAGTTCAAATTTGAGCTTGAAGTTGAAGATACAAGTAGGAACCACCTGAGAAGATTATTTTGGGATTTTTATGACCAATCTTGTTTTGTAACGTATTTTATTTTATTTTCCTGTTTGTTTACATTATTTAGGATGTTATTTAGGCCATGGAAGTGATTCAGGTCACATAGGATAAATGGAATTCACTGCACACCTTAAACATGTGTTAAAAGGGTGTAGAAATCCTAGTTTGACTAGGTTTTCTTGAGTCCTTTGTAACTAAGTTTCCTAGGTGACTTGGGCTGCGAATTTTTCCCAGATTTTTACCCTAGTTTAGGCTTATAAATAGGCACAGATTATGGTTGTAAAACAACAGTCTTGACACGAAATAATGTTGCTACTTGGGAGAGAATTTCTCTTTGGTTCTTTGTGGACTACCTTGGTGCACAAGTGTGCTTGTGTTCTTGGTGTTCTTATACTTCTCGTTTCTAGTCATAGGTTGATTAGGGGTGGGGGTCTTAAAATCCAGTCTCTTTGATGTCTTGTGGAGCTTGAAAAACATCTTGGGCGCGTTTCATGGTCTTTAAACCATCGGGGTTCACATCAGATACGTTGACAACTATTTTCAAAACAAATGGAAACACTCACAACTTGTTTGGAAAGAAATGGAAACATTCACAACTAGTTTGGTATCAATGGAAAAATTCACAACTAGTTTCGAATCAAATGGAAACACTCACAACTTGTTTGGAATGAATGGAAAGATTTACAGCCTGTTTCGAATGAAATGAAAACATTCACAACTAGTTTGGAATCAAATAAAAACATTCATAGCTGGTTCGGAATGAAATATAAACATTCACAACTAGTTTGGAATGCATGGAAATATTCACAACTTGTTCAGAATCAAATGGAAACATTCACAAATAGTTTTGGAAAGATTGGAAACATTCACAACTAGTTTTGAATGAAGTGGAAACATTCACAACTTGTTTGGAATGGAATGGAAACGTTCACAACATGTTTGGAATGAATTGGAAACATTCACAAGTAGTTTGGAATGAATGAAAACATTCACAACTTATTTTGAATGAAATGGAAATATTCACAACTAGTTTCGAATGAAATAGAAACTTTCACAACTTGTTTGGAATGAATGGAAACAGTCACAACTAGTTTGGAATCAAATGGAAACATTCCTAACTAATTTGGAATGAAATGGAAACATTCACTACTTGTTTGGAATGAAATAGAAACATTTACAACTTGTTTGGATTGAAATGAAAACATTCACAACTAGTTTCCAATGAATGGAAACATTCACAACTAGTTTCGAATGGAATGGAAATATTTACAGCATGTTTGGATTGAAATGGAAACATTCACAACTTGTTTGGAATGATATGGAAACATTCATAACTCGTTTGAAATGATATCAAAAAATTAACTATCTGTTTGGAAAGAATGGAAACATTCACAACTATTTTGGAATGAAATGGAAAAATTCACAACTAGTTTTGAATGAAAAGGAAACATTCACAACTTGTTTCGAATGAAATAGAAACATTCACAATTTGTTTCGAATAAAACGAAAACAATCACAACTTGTTTGGAATGAATAAAAACATTAACACCTTGTTTGGATTGAAATGGAAACATTCGTAACTTGTTTGGATTGAAGTGGAAAGATTCAGAACTGTTAGTGTTGTGCCCAAAAAGCCAATCATGAGATGATTGTATTTTTTGCACATTGAGTCATGTTATTTTATTAAGGCATTAATCCAGCAATTTTGTTTGTTGTTTTTGTTTCTGCATAACTTAACAAACATAATTGTAACCCTAGAATAATGATATTCTCAAAAATCCCTAGTATAGTATTATTGTGAAGTGGGTTGCAATAATACATAATGACTAGCATATGTGGAGACTAATATGAGATATGTATTTGCATATGGGTACAAGTTGGAGAACTTGTGTATTAGATCGACCCACCATGAGAACACTACATGGATCAGTATATGAGTGTCATAAGTGATTCTCATAGTGATCATGATATATGTAGTCCTTCGACCTAAGATCATCAAGGTTCCTTACATGTGAGTCACATAATTTGATACCTTCCTTTTTTGCTCGTAACTGAGTGAACTTGAAGGATGTCATTGGGTATGTCACATATCATGCAGAGGGATTTGTATGATCAAGATGGGATTTGTCCCTCCTATGTAACAGGAGTGATATCTTCGGGCCCCTTGATAGAGTATGAGTTAGAAAAATGCATGGCTATGCTCGGATGAGTTGATATACGATATCAATGTCATCAGTCTAAATTGGTCTACTCGGTAATCAAGAAACCAAAGATTGGGCTATACGAGAGTGACATATTCCATGTCTCGTGCTTAGTTTTGATATCTTGGACAAAGGGACAATGACATATATCGGTGATGATCATAAAGGTTTAGTCAAATCATCGACAATCTTGTTACTTGGGTAGCAATGATGTGTTGCTAGACACCGCTCATTTCTTATGATCATAAATGTGATTTATGATCATTGCCAACGTGGTAAGAGCCTGTTGGGTCGCACACATAGAGCTATTTGGATCATTAGAGTGCATGGGCTAATAATTTGGGTTTTGGTTTCACAATAATTTCATATTAATAATGGGCCCAATAGTCGAGCCATTATTAAGCCCAAAACTAAAGCCTAATTGGATTAGGGCTTTGAAACCCATTAGGCCTGGACGTTGAGTCTCACTATAAATACAACTTCTAATGAGAAATTCGTAGGTCTCCTTGCCCTAGCCTCCCAAAAGGACAGCCGCCTCTTTTCTTGCAATTCCTTGGAGGACACAAGCTAGCACTGCGAGCGCAAGAAAAACGTATCAGCCGGGACGCGGTGGAAGCGTGGTGATCCCGAGAGGCTCGTGTGGATACCATAGAGAGCTTGAACACGTCAACTGTTTAAGTTTTGTGATTCGACTCTACAGTTGAGTGAGAGATCTCAACCGACAATTAGGTATGAAAATTTTTGAATACCCGGTTTACCCTGTTTCACTTGGATCCTAGAGGGTTTCGGTTAAATTCCACTGCGCTGTTTAGCTCCCGAAACCCAACAGGAACTAGTTTGGAATGAGATGGAAACATTCACAACTTGTTTGCAATGAAATAGAAAAATTCACAACTAGTTTGGAATAAGTGCAAACATTCACACCTTGTTCAATATGAAATGGAAACATTCACGACTAGTTTGAAATGAATGGATACGTTCACAACTATTTTTGAAACAAATGGAAACACTCACAACTTTATTGGAATGAAATAGAAATGTTCACAACTACTTTGGTACAAATGGAAACATTCACAACTAGTTTCTAACCTGTTTGGAATGACATAGAAACAATCATAACCTGTTTTGAATGAAATGGAAACATTCACAACTAGTTCGAAATGAATGGAAAGATTCACAACATGATTGCAATGAAATGGAAACATTCACAACTAGTTTGGGATGAAACAGAAACATTCATAGCTAGTTTGGAATGTATGGAAACATTCACAACTAGTTTGGAATGTCTGGAAACATTCACAACTAGTTTGGAATGAAATGGAAACATTCACAACTAGTTTGGATTTAAATGGAAAGATTCACAACCTATTTCAAATGAATGGAAACATTCACAACTAGTTTCGAATGAAATGGAAATATTCACAACTTGTTTGGATTGAAATGGAAACATTCACAACTTGTTTTGAATGAAATGGAAACATTCACAACTAGTATAGAATGAAATGGAAACATTCAGAACTAGTATGGAATGAAATGGAAACATTCACCACTTGTTTGGAATGAAATTGAAACATTCACAACTTGTTTGGATTGAAATGAAAAAATTCAGAACTTGTTTCAAATGAATGGAAACATTCACAACTAGTCTCGAATGAAATGGGAACATTCACAACTTGTTTCGATTGAAATGGAAACATTCACAACTTGTTTGGATTGAAATGTAAGCATTAACAACTTGTTACTTATTTGGAATGAAATGAAAACATTCACAACTTATTTGGAATGAAATGGAAACATTCCTAACTAGTTTAGAATAAAAGGGAACATTCACAACAAGTTTGGAATGAATGGAAACATTCACAACCTGTTTGAAATAAAGTGCAAACATTTACAATTCATTTGGAAAGTTTGGAAAAATTGACAACTAGTTTTGAATGAAGTGGAAACATTCACTACCTGTTTTGAATCGAATGGAAACTTTCACAACATGTTTGGAATGAAGTGGAAACATTCACAACTAGTTTGGAATGAATGGAAACATTCACAACTAGTTTCTAATGAAGTTAAAACATTCACAACTAGTTTAGAATGAAATAGAAGGATTCAAAACTAGTTTGGAATCAATGGAAACATTCACAACTTGTTTGGAATGAAATGGAAATATTCACAACTAATTTTGGAATGAAATGTAAACATTCACCACTTGTTTGAAATGAAAAGGAAACATTCACAACTCATTTGCAATGAAATGGAAACATGGACAACTAGTTTCGAATGAATGGAAACATTCACAACTTGTTTGGAATGGAATGGAAACTTTGACAACTAGTTTGGAATGAATGGAAGCATTCATAACTTGTTTGCAATGAAATGGAAACATTCACAACTAGTTTGGTATGAAATGGAAACTTTCATAACTAGTTTGGAATAAAATGGAAAGATTCACAACTTGCTTGGATTGAAATGGAAACATTCGCAACTAGTTTTGAATGAAATGGAAAGATTCACAATTTGTTTGGATTGAAATAGAAACATTCACAACTTGTTTGGAATGAAATGGAAACATTCACAACTAGTTTGGAATGAAATGAAAAAGAATCACAACTTGTTTGGAATGAAATGGAAACGTTCACAACTTGTCTGGAATGAAATGGAAACATTCACAACTAGTTTGGAATGAAATAGAAACATTCACAACATGTTTGGAATGAAATGGAAACATTCACAACTAGTTTGGAATTAAATGGAAACATTCACAACTAGTTTCGAATGAAATAGAAACATTCACAACTAGTTTGGAATGAATGGAAACATTCACAACTTCTTTGGAATGAAATGGAGATATTAACAACTTTGCTGGAATGAGATGGAAACATTCTGATACGATCAGAGAAGGCACAATCAGGGAAGGCAAGGACCCATTGAAGGTTTCTAATGGACCAATGACAAGGAAGAAAGCTAAGGAGCTCTCAAGTGCACTACAAGCCTTTGTTTTAAGCTTTTTCATGGAGAATGGACATGGAATTTCGCAAGCAGCAACTGGAACCTGGAAGGAATCATATGGAGATGATGGCCAAGCTTGGATGTTGACAGATTAGCGATGTTCAGGTAGAAAAATCATATCTTGACCTAAATAGATTGGAATTGAGTAATTCTTGATTCATTAGAAAGCTAACATTTGGAGATACAAATCATATGAAGACCATAAAACCCATTTTGCACGTTAAGGAGGTCCAATTTAGCTTGAAAGTCGTGATTTACGAATCATTGCTGGTTCAGAAGTAGTTGCAGTATTTTGGTCATATCTTTGGTTCTAGATGTCCGTTTTGTGTGATTCAGGTGTCATTTCAAAGCTAGGAAAGAGATCTAAAACTTTCATGCTTTGTATTTTGAGAAATCAAGGATACATCAAGTTCGAATTTCATATTGAAGTTGAAGACACAAGCAAGAACCACCCGAGAAGACTATTTTGGGGTTTTTATGGCCAATCTTGTGTTGTAACATATTTTATTTTATTTTCCTGTTTATTTATATTATTTAGGATCTTATTTAGGCCATGGAAGTGAATCAGGTCGCTTAGGATAAATGGAATTCGCTGCACACCTTAAACATGTGTTAAAAGGGTGTAGGAATCCTAGTTTGACTAGGTTTTCTTTAGTCCTTTGTAACTAGGTTTCCTAGGTGACTTGGGCTGCAAATTNAGCGATGTTCAGGTAGAAAAATCATATCTTGACCTAAATAGATTGGAATTGAGTAATTCTTGATTCATTAGAAAGCTAACATTTGGAGATACAAATCATATGAAGACCATAAAACCCATTTTGCACGTTAAGGAGGTCCAATTTAGCTTGAAAGTCGTGATTTACGAATCATTGCTGGTTCAGAAGTAGTTGCAGTATTTTGGTCATATCTTTGGTTCTAGATGTCCGTTTTGTGTGATTCAGGTGTCATTTCAAAGCTAGGAAAGAGATCTAAAACTTTCATGCTTTGTATTTTGAGAAATCAAGGATACATCAAGTTCGAATATCATATTGAAGTTGAAGACACAAGCAAGAACCACCCGAGAAGACTATTTTGGGGTTTTTATGGCCAATCTTGTGTTGTAACATATTTTATTTTATTTTCCTGTTTATTTATATTATTTAGGATCTTATTTAGGCCATGGAAGTGAATCAGGTCGCTTAGGATAAATGGAATTCGCTGCACACCTTAAACATGTGTTAAAAGGGTGTAGGAATCCTAGTTTGACTAGGTTTTCTTTAGTCCTTTGTAACTAGGTTTCCTAGGTGACTTGGGCTGTAAATTTTGTTGAGTCTTTTACCCTTGTTTAGGCCTATAAATAGGCACATATTCTGGTTGTAAAACAACAGCCTTAAGATGAAATAATATTGCTACTTTTGAGAGAAATTCTCTTTGGTTCTTTGTGGACTACCTTGGTGCACAAGCGTGATTGCGTTCTTGGTGTTCTTATACTTCTCATTTCTAGTCACAGGTTGATTCGGGGCGGGGGCCTTCAAATCCAGTCTCTTTGATGTCTTGTGGAGCTTGAAAAACATCTTGGGCGCATTTCATGGTGTTTAGACCATCAGGGTTTGCATCACATTCATAACTTGTTTGGAATGAAATGGAAACACTCACAACTGGGTTGGAATGAATAGAAACACTCATAACTTATTTGGAATGAAATGGAAACATTCACAACTTGTTTGGAATGAAATGGAAACATTCATAACTTGCTTGGAATGAAATGGAAACATTCATAACTAGTTTGGAAAGAATGGAAACATTCACAACTTGTTCGGAATGAAATGGAAACATTCAGAGCTAGTTTGGAGTGAACGGAAACATTGTCAACTAGTTTGGAATGAAATGGAAACATTCATAACTAGTTTGGAATGAATGGAAACATTAACAACTTGTTTGGAATGAAATGGAAACATTCATAACTAGTTAGGAATAAGTGGAAACATTCACAACTTCTTTGGAATGAAACGGAAACATTCACAACAACTTTGGAATGAGCGCAAACATTCACACCTTGTTTGGTATGGAATGGAAAAATTCACAACTAGTTTAGAGTGAATAGATACGTTCACAACTATTTTTGAAACAAATGGAAACAGTCACAACTTGTTTGGAAAGAAACGGAAACATTCACAACTACTTTGGCATGAATGAAAAAATTCACAACTAGTTTTGAATCAAATGGAAACATTCACAAATTGTTTAGAATGAATGGAAAGATTCACAACCTATTTTGAATGAAATGGAAACAATCACAACTAGTTTGGAACGAAATAGAAACATTCACAACTAGTTTGGAATGAAATAGAAACATTCACAACTAGTTTGGAATGTATGGAAACATTCCCAACTAGTTCGGAATGAAACAAAACATTCACAACTAGTTTGGATTGAAATAAAAACATTCACAACTGGTTTGGAATGTATGGACACATTCACAACTAGTTTGTAATGAAATGGAAACATTCAGAACTAGTTTCAAATGAAATGGAAACATTCACAACCTGTTTTGAATGAATGGAAACATTCACAACTAGTTTTGAACTCAATGGAAACATTCACAACTTGTTTCGATTAAAGTGGAAAGATTCACAACTTGGTTGGAATGAAATGGAATGTTTCACAACTAGTTGGGAATGAATGGAAACATTCACAACTAGTTTCGAATGAATTGCAGAACATTCACAACTTGTTTGCAATGAAATGGAAGCATTCACAACTTGTTTGGTATGAAATGGAAACATTCCCAACTTGATTAGAATGAAATGGAAACATTCACAACTAGTTTGGAATGAATGAAAATATTTACAACTTGTTTGGAATGAAATGGAAACATTCACAAATAGTTTGGAAACATTGGAAACATTCACAACTAGTTTTGAATGAAGTGGTAACATTCACAACTTGTTTGGAATGGAATGGAAACATTCACAACATGTTTGGAATGAAATGGAAACATTCACAACTAGTTTGACATGAATGGAAACATTGACAATTAGTTTCGAATGAATGGAAAAATTCACAACTAGTTTCGAATGAAATGGAAACATTCACAACATGTTTGGAATGAAATGGAAACATTCACAAGTAGTTTGGAATGAATGGAAACATTCACAACTTGTTTTGAATGAAAAGGAAACATTCACAACTAGTTTCGAATGAAATAGAAACATTCAGAACTAATTTGGAATGAAATGGAAACATTCACTGCTTGTTTGGAATGAAATGGAAACACTTACAACTTGTTTGGATTGAAATGAAAACATTCACAACCAGTTTCGAATGAATGGAAACATTCACAACTAGTTTGGGATGAAACAGAAACATTCACAGCTAGTTTGGAATGTATGGAAACATTCACAACTAGTTTGGAATATCTGGAAACATTCACAACTAGTTTGGATTAGAATGGAAACATTCACAACTAGTTTGGATTTAAATGGAAAGATTCACAACCTGTTTCAAACGAATGGAAACATTCACAACTAGTTTCGAATGAAATGGAAACATTCACAACTTGTTTGGATTTAAATGGAAACATTCACAACTTCTTTGGAATGAAATGGAAACATTCACAACTAGTTTGGAATGAAATGACAACATTCACAACTAATTTGGAATGAAATGGAAACATCCACCACTTGTTTGGAATGAAATTGAAACATTCACAACTTGTTTGGATTGAAGTGAAAACATTCACAACTAGTTTTGAATGAATGGAAACATTCACAACTCGTTTGGATTAAAATGGAAACATTCACAACTTGTTTGGATTGAAATGGAAACATTAACAACTTGTTTGGAATGATATGGAAAAATTCATAACTTGTTTGGAATGAAATCGAAACATTAACAACGTGTTTGGAAGGAATGGAAACATTCACAACTAGTTTAGAATGAACTGGAAAAATTCCCAACTTGTTTTGAATGAAAAGGAAACAGTCACAACTTGTATAGAATGAAATGGAAGCATTGACAACCTGTTTCGAATGAAATAGAAACATTCACAACTTGTTTGGAATGAATGGAAACATTCACAAGTTGTTTCTAACAAAATGTAAAACATTCCCAACTTGTTTGGAATGAAGTGGAAGCATTCACAACTTGTTTGGAATGAAATGGAAACATTCTGAACTTGATTGGAATGAAATGGAAACATTCACAACTAGTTTGGGATGAATTGAAACAGTCACAACTAGTTTGGAATGAATGGAAACATTCGCAAGTTCTTTGGAATGAAATGGAAACATTCACTAATAGTTTGGAAAGATTGGAAACAGTCACAACTTGTTTTGAATGAAGTGGAAATATTCACAACTTCTTTGGAATGGATTGGAAACATTCACAATATCTTTGGAATGAAATGGAAACATTCACAAGTTGTTTGGAGTGAATGGAAACATTCACAACTAGATTTGAATGAAATAAAAACAATCACAACTACTTTAAACTGAAATAGAAACATTCACAACTAGTTTGGAATGAATGGAAACATTCACAACTAGTTTTGACTGAAATGGAAACATTCAGAACTAGTTTGGAATGAAATGGAAACATTCACCACTTGTTTGGAAAGAAATTGAAACATTCCCAACTTTTTTGGATTGAAATGAAAACATTTACAACTTGTTTGGATAGAAATGAAAAGATTCACAACTAGTTTTTAATGAAATGGAAACATTCACAACTTGTTTCGATTGAAATGGAAACATTCACAACTTGTTTGGAATGATATGGAAACATTCATAACTTGTTTGGAATGAAATCAAAACATTAACAACGATTTTGGAATGAATGGAAACATTCACAACTAGTTTGGAATGAAATGGAAAAATTCACAACTAGTTTCGAATGAAAAGGATGATGGGTTTCGGGAGCCAAACAGCGCAGTGGAATTTAACCGAAACCCTCCAGGATCCAAGTGAAATGGGGTGAATCGGGTGTTCGAAAATTTTCATACCTAATTTTCGGTTGAGATCTCTCACTCAACTGTAGAGTCGAATCACAAAACCTAAAGAGTTGATGTGTTCAGGCTCTCTATAATATCCACACGAGCCTCTCGGGATCACCACGCTTCCACCATGTCCCGGCAGATGCGTTTCTCTTGCGCTCGTAGTGCTAGCTTGCGTCCTCCAAGGAATTGCAAGAAAAGAGTGTGGCTGTCCTTTTGGAGGCTAGGGAAAGGAGACCTGCGAATTTTTCACTAGAAGTTGTATTTATTGTGAGACTCAACTTCCAGGCCTAATGGGTTTCAAAGCCCTAATCCAATTAGGATTTAATTTTGGGCTTAATAATGGCTCAACTCTTTCGCCCATTATTAATACAAAA
>KK901232.1:82425-100013 GCA_000696445.1 Aquilaria agallochum
AGGTCTAGAACATACAACCCATTGCTAAGTTGAGCACTACCATAAAAGATTTCATTCAAATAAATAGAACAACATTTGTCCTTTATTATAAATGAAAAACCTTTCTTGTCCAAACAAGAAACAGAAATCAAATTTCTACTAATAGTAGGCACAAAGTAGCAGTTGTCTAATTCTAAAACTAATCCACTAGGTAAAGTGAGAACATAAGTCCCTACGGCTAAGGCAGCAACCCTTGCTCCATTTCCAACACGTAGGTCCACTTCACCTCGGGCCAATCTTCTACTTCTACTTAGATCCTGCACATTTGCACAAATGTGAGATCCACATCCAGTATCCAATACCCAAGATGAGGAAATAGAAAAGTTAGCCTCTATAACAAGAATACCTGAAGTGGAAGTCTTACTTCCCTTTTCCTTAGCAAGTTCTTCAAGATAGAGCTTGCAGTTGCGCTTCCAGTGTCCAGGTTGCTTACAATGGAAGCACTCCCCTTCCTTTGCCACACCACCCTTTGGTTTCAGTGCAGCTGAAGAAGAACAAGCATTGGACTTTCCATTAGCTTTATCCTTTTTCTTGTTGGCTTTTCCCTTTTCCTTTGCCCTTTGGAACCATCAAAATAGGCTTAGCCTTCTTAAGGTTTTGCTCAGCAGTTCTCAACATGTTGAGCAATTCAGGGAGGGATTTGTCAAGGTCGTTCATGTTATAGTTCATGACGAACTGATGTAGCTTTCAGGCAATGATTGCAAGACTACATCGATAGCCAACTCTTTCTGAAGAACAAATCCCAAATTCTCAAGATTCTCAATGTGCCCAATCAGCTTGAGCACATGAGGACCCATGGGACTTTCCTCAGACATCTTGCACTGAAACAATGCCTTAGAGGTCTCCAACCTCTCATGCCTAGCTTGCTCTTGGAAAAGCATTTTGAGATGTTCGATCATATCGAACGCTCCCATGTTCTCATGTTGCTTCTGAAGCTCAGATTCCATGGTAATAAGCATGAGGCATGCAACATCCAAAGCATCATCAGAATGGCTCTTGTGAGCATCCCTTTCAGCTCTTGGAGCAGTGGCAGCAGGCTCATTCGGAATGGGCTGCTCTAGGACATAAGCCTTTCTCTCTTGTTTGAGGACTATCCTCAAGTTTCGGTACCATNAAAAAATTGTCTTACAATTGCTTAGCCCGAAATCTTCTATTTCGAGCAAAAGTAGGCACCCAAGACTCCTCCATTCGAGCCACCAAAAATACCTTACTTTTGGTGCCCGAACAGGCCGAATCCGAACCAAGCTAGGGTTTTTTCAACTATTGCAAGAATCATAATTCATATAGCTATCTCATACCATTCAATTTCGGATTAATCTCATTAACCAATTAGTGTCGTTTCTTCATATACGTTATATGTTCATTACGAGTTCCGGTTTCATGCATCATGAATCAATCTAATTAATCAAGGCCGAAAAGCAACCGAAAACATCACATCATGTGATTCAACATCAATCCCGATTTAGGGTTTCACCAGTAGTTCTGATACCACTGATGGGTTTCGGGAGCCAAACAACGCAGTTAATTTAACCGAAACCCTCCAGGATCCAAGTGAAACGGGGTAAACCAGGTGTTCAAAAATTTTCATACCTAATTTTCAGTTGAGATCTCTCACTCAACTGTAGAGTCGAATCAAGAAACCTAAACAGTTGACGTGTTCAGGCTCTCTATGGTATCCACACGAGCCTCTCGGGATCACCACACTTCCACCACGTCCCGGCAGATGCGTTTCTCTTCTGCTCGCAGTGCTAGCTTGTGTCCTCCAAGGAATTGCAAGAGAAGACTGTGGCTGTCCTTTTGGAGGCTAGGGCAAGGAAACCTGTGAATTTCTCACTAGAAGTTGTATTTATAGTGAGACTCAACTTCCAGGCCTAATGGGTTTCAAAGCCCTAATCCAATTAGGTTTAATTTCGGGCTTAATAGTGGCTCAACTCTTTAGCCCATTGTTAATACGAAATCAAAGTGAAACCATAACCCAAATAATTAGGCCATGCACTCTAATGATCCAAATAGCTCTATGTGTGCGACCCAATAGGCTCTTGCCATATTGGCAATGATCATAAATCACATTTATGATCATAAGCAATGAGCGGTGTCCAACAACACATCATTGCTATCCAAGTGACAAGATTGTCGATGGTTCGACTAAACCTTTATGATCATCACCGATATATGCCACTCTCCCTTTGTCCAAGATATCAAAGACTAAGCACGAGACATGGAATGTGTCACTCTAGTATAGCCCACTCTTAGGTTTCTTGATTACCGAGTAGACTAACATCAGCTGATGACGTTGATATCGTTTATCAACTCATCCGAGCATGGCCAAGCATTTTCTAAGTCTCACTCTATCAAGGGGCCTGAAGATATCACTCTCGTTACATANCGTTACATAGGAGGGACAAATCCCATCTTGATCATACAAATCCTTCCGCATGATATGTGACATACCCAATGACCTCCTTCAAGTTCACTCAGTTACGAGCAACAAAGAAAAGTATCAAAGTATGTGACTCACATGTAGGGAACGTTGATGATCTTAGGTCGAAGGAGTACATATACCATGACCACTATGAGAATCACTTATGGCACTCATATAACGATCCATGTAGTGTTCTTATGGTGGGTCGGTCCAGTACACAAGTTCTCCAACTTGTACCCATATGTAGACTACATATCTTATATTAGTCTCCACATATGCTAGTCGTTATGTACTATTCCAACCCGCTCCATAATAATACTAGACCAGGGACATTTAAGAATATCATTATTCTTGGGTTACAATTATGTTTGTTAAGTTACGTAGAAAAAAAACAACAAACAAAATTGCTGGATTAATGCCTTAATAAAATATCATGACTTAGTGTCCAAAATTACAATCATCTCATGATTGGCTTTTGGGTACGACACTAACAATGGAAACATTCACAACTTGTTGCGAATGAAATGGAAACATTCACAACTTCTTTCAAATAAAATAGAAACATTCACAACTTGTTTGGAATGAATGGAAACATCAACAACTTGTTTGGAATGAAATGGAACCATTCATAACTAGTTTGGTATGAAATGGAAACAATAACAACATGTTTGGTATGAAATGGAAACATTCACAACTAGTTTCAAATCAAATGGAATATTCACAACTTGTTTGAAATGAATTTGAAAGATTCACAACCTGTTTTGAATGAAATGGAAACATTCACAACTAGTTTGGAATGAATGAAAAGATTCACAACTAGTTTCAAATGAATTGGAAAGATTGACAACTAGTTTGGAATGAAACGGAAACATTCACAACTAGTTTGGAGTGTATGGTAACATTCACGACTAGTTTGGAATGTATGGAAACAATCACAACTAGTTTGGAAAGAAATGGAAACATTCACAGCTAGTTTGGAATGAAATGGAAACATTCATAACCTATTTCGAATGAATGGAAACATTCACAACTAGTGTCGAATGAAATGGAAAGATTCACCACTTGTTTGGAATGAAATGGAAACATTCAAAACTTGTTAGGAATGAATCGAAACAATAACAACTAGTTTCGAATGGAATGCAAAATATTCAAAACTTTTTTGGAATGAAATGGAAGCATTCACAACTTGTTTGGAATGAAATGGAAACATTCCCAACTTGATTCGAATGAATTGAAAACATTCAAAACTAGTTTGGAATGAATGGAAACATTCACAACTAGTTTGGAATGAGTGGAAACATTCACAACTTATTTGGAATGAAATGGAAACATTCACAAATAGTTTGGAAAGATTGGGAACATTCACAACTAGTTTTGAATGAAGTGAAAACATTCACAACTTGTTTGGAATGGAATGGAAACATTCACAACATGTTTGGAACGAAATGGAAACTTTCACAAGTAGTTTGGAATGAGTGGAAACATTCACAACTAGTTTCGAATGAAATGGAAACATTCACAACAAGTTTGGAATGAATGGAAACATTCACAATTAGTTTCGAATGAAAGGAAACATTTGGAACTAATTTGGAATGAAATGGAAACATTGACCACTTGTTTGGAATAAAATTGAAACATTCACAATTTATTTTGGATTGAAATGAAAACATTCACAACTACCTTCGAATGAATGGAAACATTCACAACTAGTTTCGAATGAAATGGAAACTTTCACAACTTGCTTGGATTGAAATGGAAAGATTCACAACTTGTTTGGAATGATATGGAAACGTTCATAAATTGTTTGGAATGAAATTAAAACATTAACAACCAGTTTCGAATGAATGGAGACATCCACAACTAGTTTGGAATGAAATGGAAAAATTCATAACTAGTTTCGAATGAAAAGGAAACATTCACAACTTGTTTCGAATGAAATGGAAACATTCACAACTTGTTTCGTCGTTCCCTCTAATTATGGTTTCTTTGTCTTAAACTCATTGGTCCACCATTACCCAACATTTTTTACCATCCTTATCTTGCTTTGGCTGCCTTTTTATATGTGGGAAAACCCCACAACTTTACCCTTTGACTTAAGTCAAAAGCTTGGACACCTTAAGGTTTACACTAGGACATTGAGGCCCTTAATGCCTTTTGTGTTTTCCTTCTTGAAACTTGTCTTCCATAACCAATTTGGTCCTCCAATAGCACTTTCATACCATTCATATCCTTACCATAAGTCTCCAAGGCTCTTTCTTCAAAATTTTGCAACTAAGTACCCAAACTTCCGAAACCTTAAAAAAAGGTTCTTAGGTTACTTGAAAAACAAGCAATCCTTAAGGTTGTTCTTGGGGGCCAAGTTACCAACTTAGAACACTTTTATGAAGGTGTTCATTATACTCTTTACCCCTCACACTTCAATCTCTATGAAGAGAATTACACAATATAATGGTTTTTAGCCATTATGACACACTTGTAATTCTCCTATTTTTGTGAGGTGGTAGCATTATGGCTAGTAGCATCTTTCTCCTCTTGCTTTTGGGTCTTCAGTATAGACCTCACAAAGCCATCGAAAAGAGAGGTGTTCTTTAAGAGCCTCACCAACTTGAATGAAAGCTTGTTGGCCTACACTAGCTTTCCCACCTCAGTAATGAACCTCTCTAATGGGAAAGTCTCGAGGTTCTAGGTCAACCTTATAATCAGTGCTCCAACATAGATGACCATGCTCCTAGTATGATAGCCAATGTCTTGCACCCACCAAGCACAGGCCATGCCTAAGTGACAGCACGCTCAGCAGATATTGCAATATAGCTAAAAAAGGTCTATGATCGTCACCATGCCCATACTCTCCCTCTTACTAGTAATGAAGTGGGTGATCAAATAGTGTGTCACGTGTTGTGTAGCAGGGTTGAACCCTAAACTTTTTGAAACATAGTATTGAAACATGACATAGAACACAGACATGTAATCAACTGTGTATATGGAGCACAACTTCAAACATGGGCATGTAGCTAACCACGTTCAAAGTTTGGAGCCCAAAAATTCTTAAAACAAAAAAAACAACACAGGCAACAACATGGGCATAACTATAACCATGTTACGCAAACACGCTAAATAACACGATTGTGTGTGAGACTATGTTTGTGCTTTAGATCATGAAGTTCTTAAACTTAGAAATGAAACACACTTTTAAACATGATTGTGTATTAAATCATATAGGATAAACACATTTTAAAACACAAGCTCGTAAGTGCATGTGTCTAACTTCTAGAATTTTTAGCTTTTGAAAACATGGGTAAAAACACGGTTGTCCATGAAACCATGCAAGGTTAACATGCTTTGTTACATGGCTGTGACACAAAATGTGTTTCATTACTATGGCTAAAATAAAAAATTTTCATGAAAAATCAATTTAACTAAATAAACATGGCTGTGTTTGGAACTATGTTAATGAACAAGAACTTGAAACGTGGGCATGTATGTGAATGTGTTTATGACATGTCCCCTAGTGGGCCTGCCAAGGAAAGCAGTAAGAATGTGTCTTGAACTAGTTGTAGTTGGCTAATTGATTACATGCACACTATTAAAAACCTTCACGCTTCTGGTTAATTAACCTACTATGCAATCATGCATGAGTAATGCTTTGACTTAAATGATAAAACAAGTAATAATCATAAAACATTGCCATGGAATTTCATTTAAAACCAACTATAAAAATACCGTCAAAGCATAGCAACCATTTAGGATTTTAACTATGCATAATCAATAGTGTGTAAAAATCTGTATAAGAAGACTAAGTTTACACTTAAGAGCTACCTTGGAGTCCTATACTCAACATGAAACATTGGAGGCAACTAGTGTATGAAAACTATACACTGAAGTTATACTATTGAGATCCATGAATAAGCCCCCATGTTAAAGAAATCCCCATGTTAAAGAAATTCCCAGTGGCAAGCTTCGAAAGTCCTCCCTTGTTCTTTATTAGCCTCTGTTGGCCATCTAAGCAACTATAGTTAGCACAACAACTTAACCAACAAGTAAACCACAAAACTAGAATCAAAAGGATTCAAATAATCATAATACTGGCTCATGAGCTTAGCTCAACAACTCTCAATGGTTGCCAACTTAACAAGACCAAAATCTACACAACAAATGCTAAGCGAATGAGAATCAATGATTTTTAGTAAAGGATCCTTCAACCTGCAAGAAAAGCCCTGAGGACACACATATATATTATATGCAATCTATTATGAGTTCTTACAGTGTAAGGGTAAGTCTATGAACATAGCATTTTAGTCCCTTGGGACATGTCCTCATCTTAGTCCTCTCACGGGCTATTACACCTTCACAAAATGGGAAAATTATAGCATAAGGACCTAAACTTATATGCTTCAATTATCACCATAGTGCATGATTTGTGAAGTGTAAAGTATTCAATATACACCCCCTTAAGTGGCAAAAACAATGATAGCTTGGTCCTTAAGAAAGCATTGGCACATCGCCTAATTTTCAAGTAATCTATGGATTAAATTGTAAGGTTACAAAAGTTGGGCACTCAATTGCACAAATTTCTAAAGATGGCTATAGAAAGGACATGGATGGAATTAATGAAATTGTTGGGGACCAAAATGCTTAAAAAGACAAAGTTGATCAATTATGGCATAATGCCAACTAAGGTGCCTAAGTGTCCACATTTTTGCCCAAAGTCAAAATGATTTTTTCACAAGGTTAAAAGAGGCCAATATCTATCATTGACAAGGTTAAAAGGCCAAAATCTATCATTTTCCCAGCCAAAATGGCTGGAAATAATCTGCCCAAATGTTGTCCAAAGTTTCAAAAATTTGCATATATGCCACCAAGGTCAAAATAATGTATAAATGAAGAAAAATCTTCATTTTCTTGCCATTTAATCTAACTTTTTTTCCCCAGCAGCCAAGGGTTCTTCCTTATCCTTCCGCACCATCCTCCATAGCCACCATACCTTAAGAAAGAAGAGGAAGCAAGAGAAAGCAAAGAAGACATCAAAGAGTGCAAGAAAACCTAATTTTGTTTCTATTTGGTTTTTCAGATTTCATAGCAAAAGGTAAGGGTTTTCTAAAGTTTCCTAGATTGTTTACTATATTTCTAAACATCCATAAAGCTAAGACCATGCTTGGAAGAGAGCAAAAAGCTCAAGGAAGCAAGTATGGGTTAAGGGGAAAAAAGCATGGCAAGGTTCCGGCCTTAGTGTTAGCATGCTAAAGATGGCAGCAAGAAATAAGGGTTTCTAGAGCCCAAGTTAGGACTAACTAAGACCTAAAAGAGTCCTAAGACCAAGAAAAAACAAGAGGAGGGTTGCCATAGTGCTACTAAAGTAATATTCTATTGGTTTATTGAATGATTATGGACTGACCCTAATGTGTTATTGCTGCCAGCATTACATGTGTTTGTTGCTATGTTTGTTGGTGCATATGGTTGCCATATTTTTGTGTATGTGTTGTTTTTGTATGTTTTTATGTCTTTGGATTTCAGGTGGTACATTGCTGTGGAATACTTTACATTGAAAGCCCTTACTAAGTTCTTTACAAAGAGCTTACTCCCTTTTCTATCCATTTTCAGGAACACCTTAAAGAGAATTCAAACTAATAGTTCTAGTTTGAGTTTTCTGGTGAAATTTTAGAAACATAAACTTCAGTATGTCTCATATTAAACTAGAGTGTTTCATGATTTTTGGAGCACATTTGCTAATTTTAGAGTTGGCACTTTTTGCCTTACGCAGTAGCTATCTTTTGATGTTTCTGGAGTGCATTGTGTTTGTAAGGCTCTCCAAGAAGCTAGTGTACATACCCAACTAAGCAATAAAATATGTATGATGCATCTATTAAATACACTATGGATCATGTATGGATGATATATGAAGCAATAAAGTGATGTTTGAGGTTGAATGTTAAATTCTGTCCATTTTGCAACTCATTAGATGTTCCAAAGAAAATTATGTTTAATGCTTATGGAATTCCTCTAAATTTAGGGGAATAAATTTTCCAAGTGTTTAAGACATGTAAGAACCTACCCATGTTGGTTTTTCATCTAGAAATGAAGTGGATGAATCTTATGAAATTTTGTTTCGGCAAAATGGTCATAAAGTGACTAGAATTTTGACTCTGCATTTAAAGTTCCATAACTGCATGTGTAGAAGGAATATCAGTATGAACTTTTTACTACACTTGGAGCACATATAGATGTTGAACTAGAATTTAGAATTTCTAAATTTGGAGCCCTGTAACGAAAGATATGACATTCCAAAGTTGGCTAAGTTACTGTTCATTTGGTCAAAATTTGGTAACCGACTTAAAAAAATCCATACCTTGGTCCATAGGTGGGATTTTGATGTAAAAAAAATTATTGGTTTTTTATAAGTCTCTACTTGGTAATGGAATGAAGAAAATAGGGGGTTACATGGCTAGAATGATATATTTTACTAGTGGAAGTTATAGGTGCACTGGTTGGTCACTAGAACTAAACAAGATTGCCTAATGTGTGGAAGCCAAAACTAAGAATTGTGCTAGTGTTTTCTTTCTTTGCTACCATAGTGTGCATAAATGTAAATATGTGTGTTATGGTTTAACCAATATACATATATTTGCATAAAGACCAAGAGGGCCACTTTGGTAATATAATGAGCATTGTTCTGATGGCCTACAGAACATGCATAGCTCCTCGTAGATTGACACATTAAATATTGTCACTGTATTTAAGCTCTTAGAGTGGTAACACGAGCTCACTCTATGTCTAGTAAGTTCTAGCCCCTAACTCGCTCCTAGCAAGCCTAGGCTTACTAAGGCAGTGAGCTTAGCTTCGCCTTGAGCCCTTTCTTGATTATTGTATAGGTAAACATGGTGGTTCCAACTCGCTTGAGTTCCAAGGAACCCCCTAGGTGTACTAAGCCTTCATATAATGCATCAACCTTTTAAGCCTACCTAGGTTACTTGTATACTAGGCTTCCACCACAAAACCGTACCAAGAGTGCACCAGTTCCTCACTTATGCCTCAAGTAAACTTGCCTAGGCTATAAGTGTGCTAAGCCTTCACTCATGGTGCTTACCAATCCACCATTACTTGGTTCACCATAGTGCAAACATAAATTTCATGGTTACTCTCATTCACTAGGTTCTTTGGAATCCACCTAGGTGCACTAAGGTTCCTACATCAAGACCTCAAACTAAAAGCCTTGACTCAACTCCCGATGGCACTAAACTGTACACCCGACTAATGGTGCTCTATTGTGGCCAATTAACTTGTTTTACCTTATGGGTACTCTTGGGACTCTATAATTCTTTGAAAAACTCCTAGTTCATGAAGGATTTTTGCGTGTCCAGGAGTGCCACAGGGTTAGGTCAACCCTTAGGAACCCAAGGCATACCACCGGACTTCCCTTGGAAGTCACTGCAAAAAGGTATGTTTTGCTAGTGAATAGGCCATTGGCATTGTAGCCCCATAGGCTTAGCATTCCAGTCTCTCCTGGTGCACTATGAATGTTGCAGTGCTAACTAGTGCCACAATGCCAAAGCCCCATGCCCAGAATTTGCAAAAGGTGCACAAAGCACCCTGGTAAGCTTCCATAGGCTCTTAAATTTGTTGGGGACGCCTCCCCACTTAGCAAACTTGCAAAATAGAGTTCCTAGTGCACAATTCACCATTCCTGCCAAGCTTGAAGTGCACAAAAACAACACAACAATCGAGGCAATCATACTAGTCTGCCTTGTACATACCATCCACAAACTAACACCATTCACCAAATCACATGGATTCTACTTCAAGTAAACTATGAATCGCATTAATTATGCATGGATCAAAGATCCCTTAACTCAATTGCTTAAGAATTAGCAAAAATCAATCAACTCTAAGCCATACATTCCAAGCTCAAGGGATCCGCTATGTTTTTCCTAGGTTCCAAAGCAATACAAGGTTCATGGCACTAAATTAAAGCAATCCAAGCAAAACCTTGGCTCCATAAAGCTTAAAAAATAAGAAAACAACATGGGGAAAAGGTACCTCATGAATACAACCCATCTGAATGATAAAGAAAGCCCCATGAAGCTTTAGTGGTGCAAAAACAACACAAAGCAAACTACCTCTTGCTTGGGTAACACAAAAGCCTCCAAATTTTTATAAGAAATCATGATTTCGGTAGAATTGGAGTAAAAGATGGAGAGGGGAAGATAAGGCTATAAGATTGGAAGTGTTAGGATGAGTAAATAGTATGAACAACTTATCCCTTCCAACCAATATAACAACAAAACCCCTTCCACCTAAACATTTTAAGTTTTTTTGCAAATTTTCCACATCTTCAAAATATAACAAGGGTATTTATTCACTTAGTAAACAATGCTAACTTGGCCTACGAGTTTTAAAAACATCTTTTTTGCTCCTTGGACTTGTCCAGACCTTCTAAGGAGCAAATTGACCATTTTGCCCCTAGGCAAACCTAGTGGCATAAACCACTAAGAACTAGCTAACCCTTGGATAACTTGATTTTGCTAATTCACCTTTAATTAAGGTATTTAAACTAAGGATTTATAAAGTTACCTCGCTCACCGAGCTTTTTGCTTTGAGGGCCATAATATTCACCCTACCTTGGAGAATTTGGTCCTCTAAATTCCATCTCTCCACTTTAAGACACAATCCTAATAAATGGTGCCAATGTATCTTGATCAAATATAATAAGGGGTGTTCATCATACAACAACCCACTTGGTGCCAAACTACCTGACTCACTTAGGTAATGCCCTCCAGGCTTTTGAGTTGGGCCCTTTTTCTTGTATAGGTACTATATCCAATGCCATTCTTTATGCTCATACCCAACTATACTCTAATTACTAGCTGATGTCTTCTCCACCTTAGCTTGACGCTATTCAGTCTAAAACACCTTACTAGAACCTTGCTTTTCTAGACTATGGTATGGTCTTTCACACAGCATAGCTTATAAGTATCGCTGAAAAGATCTTTCACTACTCAAAGTGTCATAGTGAATTAAGCTATCATCACTACTCAACATAAAACTCTATGCCCCAGCCTTCTAGTGTAAGATAGCTTAAAAAGTTTAAAAAACTTATCCATCAACCTCACACTAATAGTTACCCATTTGAAGCCTGACATTAGTCAACTTCCCTAATTTTGTCCTACCTATGCTTAAACACACTAGTGTAAGCTAGCTTAACAGGTTAAACTTGTCCACTAACACTCACATTTGAAAAGTCTATCTTTGGGTTCAGCAGCCAATGTCTCTATACCAAACCATATAGTGTAAGCTACCTTAACGAACATACAGCTCATCTGCTAGACCTTGCACTGATAGTTCTTCACTATAAGTTTGCTACCTGACAACTCCTAATGATCATTAGACTAAGAGTGTCATTACTGCACTAAGGCCTCGCCACATACACCCCTAGCACCCTAATGCAAACTTTGCTCTGAGCTTCACTATACTCTAGGGCTCTTCTGAATGAGCAAACTATTGAGGGCTGCAGGTCCTGGGCCACGCTAGAGCAGAAGTCTTCTAATGCTCCCCTCAGACAGCCTTTATTCATTTGCCATATTGGTGCACTGGGTAGGGTGCCCATGCACTACCCGTTCACTATAATCCTACTACCCTTGATGCTCTGGAATCTCTTACACATGCATGCCTACTAGAGTAAACCCCTTTGGCATTGGTGCCAAGACCTTCAACCAACTAGAAGCCCCTAGGCCGCATCCATGCCCCCTTCGCTCAGGCATGCAGCACTCGGCAATTAAGCTACTAATATGGTACCAAAGTCCAAGGTCTTAACACTTTAGCTATTCCATTTAGAGTATGCTAGGTCATGAAAACCTACACACTAAGTCTATTGACTTTCCTACATTTGAAGCCAAACACCCTAGACACACCGAATTAACTATTTAGGTGTGTCGTTAATACCCTTCCTTCTCAGTTACTAATACTTACCCTAGTCCACACAACCTATGGGGTCCTTAGCCAAGTTATAATGTATAACTTGGTCCTAGGCTGACCTAGGCATCCTTGGCTTGGTATGTGACTAGACGCTTCATACTCTATACTAGACTCCATTAGTGCCTTTAGTCTTGCTTGATACCTTGACCACCTTCTTAGTCTACTGGCCTCTAACACTATCAAGCAGTTTCTTGACTTATATTCCTCATTTAAACTATGGTCACATACAACCATCTCCACTTTTCATGCTCAACTACCATACTATAACTATACCATGCTGATTTTTCATTAGGATTATGCACTTATGGCTTCACCATGGCAATCACTTACATAGTGGGAGAACTAACTTCTTCACTTTGTTCAATGAACTAAAGCGAGGTTGTTAGCCATAGAAGAACACCTAGTGGCTAGTCTGCTACAACTCTGCTTAGTGCACCAAGCTATATACCTCAAGACTAGTTCTGTACCCTGAGAGTTATGAGCTTACCCACAAGCCCTTCAGCAATCTCATGAATCACGAGCTCTTTCTTTTCAAGGCACTAGGGACTGGTGAAATGTTCTAACTCTGGGCATCAACTGGGTCAACCATAATCATCTTTGACTAGGGTCTTAACCCTTGAGTTCTCGCTACTCTGGTGAACATAGTGATGCCTGGTGGGATCCTCGTTGAATGACATGCTAGCCTGGAGGAGGGACTTCTAGTATGAGAGTGCCTAAAATGCTTAGAAGAACAAGGGTTAGAGACTACTCGGAATGTGTTTCCGGGGAAGGAGCCTCTAACGCCCAAGTTAATGTTTGTGAAAGTGGTTGTAAAGAACAGAGAGTGGGGGAATAGCCAAAATAGTTCTGTCTTACCAAGGTCCTTCCTAAGTATTTATAGGACGCCAAAGGGAGGAGGCCATTTGACACAGCCCGTTCAGATCATGACACGTGTTCGGTTGGATGTGATCCGTACGTTCGGAGATAGGTATCTCCAACTGGCCGTATGCTATTTTGGCTAGAGGGCAGGGGCATGTGCGAGGTCTCTGTGTAAGAGGCTCCTTAACCATTTTTGACTTTTCTCCGTGAGACCCTTCCAGGGAACGAGGCCCCTTCGGGATAAGAGACCCCTTCCGGGATGAGACACCTTCGCACCGAGGTTACCCCAGGGTTATTGGGAAAGGCCCCTTGGCAGAAAGGATCACCTTGAGGAGATGTTCTCCTCTATCGAGGATGATGGATCTACTTTTTTGAGTTTGGTTGGTCCGTAAATCCAAGGGTGGTGTAAAACACCTTTTCCCGAAGTTGGTTAGGTCATCTTACCGAGGGTGGTGTGTGAGCGTGCCCCGAGGTTGGGGCTAGGCTATCATCGAGGGTTGTGTATCCCCGAGGGTGGTGAGGGTCCCCTTTTCCCGAAGTTAGGCATGGTAGCTCCCGAGGTTGGTAATGTGCCAATTTGAGGGTGGCAAATAGCCTTTTACCGGAGTCGGCTAATTGCTTCCCCAAGGATAGTGGGGGCCCCTCTCCCCGAAGTTGGTCACACGTACTTCCTGAGGGTGGTGCTCAACAAGCTAGTGGAGAGTCCTTTAAGGGTAATAGCCCTTTGGCTATCACATGCCCCCATCGTGAAGTAGAAGTTGTATTTTCGGCGTTGAGTTTTCATGTGCGCCATGTAAATCTTTCTTTTTTGTAAAGAAAATGATGGTCATGGCCAGTGGAGCTAGGTTGCCACCGAGGTTACCTTCTTCGAAATAAGCATTACTTTGGTCAACGATGGTTCTTCTCCCTGAAGTAGTATCTTCAGCATTCTCTTCCAAGGGTGGGGTAGACCCCTTTCCTAAGGTTGGGCGCATTCTCTTCTAAGGGTGGCATAGAGATTCCTTCCAAGGTTGGCCGTATTCTCTTCTGAGGGTAGTGTAGAGCCCTTTCCCAAGGTCGGCCATATTATCTTCCAAGGGTGGTGTAGAGCTGTTTTGTCGAGGTCGCTAGGCACGAAAGCCATTTGGCTATCACTAAAGAAGTGAAGTTGTATCTTTAGGTCTTCCAGATTTCCCTTCAGCCAAAAATCTTCATCTTTCTGAGGTTGCATCCTTGGCATAATCGTGCTACTTTTAGTAAAGGATTTACTAGTTTGGATGAAGTTACACCCTTGACTAACAAGGGCTACTTTAGGAAAAGATTCTTCTTTTTTGGAGAAGTTACACCCTCGACGTAGACATGTTTCTTCAAGCCAAGACTCTTTTTTTGGTGAAGTTACACCTTCGATAGAGATGTATTACTTCAAAGTAAGACTTTTACTTTGCGAAGTTACACCCTTGGTGTAGATGTGATACTTCAAGGCAAGACTCTTTGCTTGGTGAAGTTACACCTTTGGCAGCGACATGTTACTTCAAGCCAAGACTTTTTGCTTGGCAAAGTTACACCTTCGGCATAGTTGTGTTGCTTCAAGCCAAGACTTTTTCCATGGTGAAGTTACACCTTCAACGTAGATGTGTTGCTTCAAGCCAAGACTCTGTCCTTGGTGAAGTTACACCTTTGGCATAGATGTGTTACTTCAAGCCAAGACTTTCACTTGGCGAAGTTACAACTTCGGTATAGATGTGTTACTTCAAGCCAAGACTTTCACTTGGCGAAGTTACACCTGCGGCATGGATGTGTTACTTCAAGCCAAGACTTTTACTTGGTGAAGTTACACCTTTGGCGTAGATGTGATACTTCAAGGCAAGACTCTTTGCTTGGTCAAGTTACACCTTCGGCAGAAACATGTTGCTTCAAGCCAAGACTCTTTCCTTGATGAAGTTACACCTTCGGCGTATATGTGTTACTTCAGGCCAAGACTCTTTCCTTGGCGAAGTTACACCTTCGACATAAATATGTTGCTTCAAGCCAAGACTTTTTCCTTGGCAAAGTTACACCTTTGGCAGAGATGTGTTACTTCAAGCCAAGACTTTCATGTGGCGAAGTTTGGATCTTTGGCCCATTATCCCCCGTCATCTGCTGGACCACCAGTTGGGAATCACTGTGGGCTTTCAGATTTCTCACACCAACTCTTTTTACCAGTTGCCAGCCTGCTATGAGGGCTTTGTACTTGGCAACACTATTGGTGACATTAAAACTGAATTTGATGGACTTTGAAGCTTCCATTCCTTCGAGACCTCAAAGAACTACTCCAGCTCCTTGATGTTCAGAACTGGAGGCACCATCGATGAAGAGTGCCCACTCAAGTTCATCGGCGCTAAGGTCCCCTGTGGTATCTTCAATTTTTGGTACTTCGGCAATGAAGTCTACCAATGATTGGGCCTTGATTGCCCTTCTTGGCTCATAGATGATGTCTTATTCACCGAGCTCAATGCACCATTTTGACAATCTTCTAGAGTGGTCTACCTTCCTCATGACATCTCTAAGAGGTAGGTTACTTCGAACAATGATAGGATGTCCTTAGAAGTAAGGTCACAGCCTTCTGCTTGCCAATATTAAAGCATAAATGGCTTTTTGGAAGAGAGGGTACCTAACTTCGACACCATGTAAGGACTTGCTCACATAATAGACTGGCCATTGTTTTCCTCCCCATTCCCTCGTAAGCACCAAACTTATGGATTTTTCAGTAACGGCAAGGGAACGGATGAGAGGTTCTCCTTGCAGCGGCTACCGAAGTGTCGGCAAGTGAGTTAGGTAGCTCTTGAGTTCATCCTAGGCCTTTTGGTAGTCTTCGTTCCAAGGGTGTTCTTTAGAACTAAAGTTACCCCCATTCTTTATTGCTTTGGTGAGCACATTGAAGAATGGTCAACGGTCCGCGTACTTGGAGAAGAACCTACTGAGTGACGTCATTCACCCGGTAAGTCTTTGCACATCCTTAGTCGTAGTGGGAGTTTGGAATCCTAGCAGCTCCTTAACCTTTTCTAGGATGGTGTCGATACCTCTTTCAGATACCATAAACCCAAGGAATTTTCCAGCCGTTACCCTGAACACACACTTTTCAGGGTTAAGACAGATTTCGTATGCCCGAAGTTGGTGCAAAGTTTCCTCCATGTATGCGATATGACTAGTAGGCTGTTTGCTCTTGATTATCATATCATCAACATCTACTTCCATATTCCTCCCAATTTGAGAGTTGAATACCTTGTTCATCGGCCTTTGGTATGTTGCTCTCGTGTTTTTAAGGCCGAAGGGCATTCTCACGTAGCTGTAGGTACCAACTTTGGTGATGAATGCCCTTTTTTCCTCATCTTCGAGATTCATCCGAATTTGGTGATACTAGCTAAAGGCTACGAGGAAGCTAAGCAGACCATATTCATTAGTGGAGTCTACCAATTGGTCTATCGTTGGGTTTTGGGAGCCAAATGGCGCAGCGGAATTTAACCGAAACCCTCTAGGATCCAAGTGAAACGAGGTAAACCGGGTGTTCAAAAATTTCATACCTAATTTTTGGTTGAGATCTCTCACTCAACTGTAAAGTCGAATCACAAAACTTGAACAGTTGACNTCACCGGGGTTCGATTGGTACCTACTCGTCATGCTCAAAGCATATGAGACATCGGGACGAGTACATATCATGGCATACATGATAGATCCAATTGCTGAGGCATATGGAATCTTACTCATGCGCTCTCTCTCCTCGGTTGTACTCGGACACTGAGATCTAGAAAGAGTGATACCATGTGACATGGGCAAGAATCCTTTCTTGGAATCTTGCATGCTAAACCTCTTTAGCACCTTGTCAATATATGTACTTTGACTTAGGCCAAGAAGCTTTCTAGATCTATCTCTATAGATCCTGATGCCTAACACATAGGCTGCTTCACCCAAGTCCTTCATAGAGAAACATTTCCCTAGCCAAGTCTTCACAGACTGTAGCTCAGGAATGTCATTCCCGATGAGTAGTATGTCATCTACATACAACACCAAGAAGACAATAGCGCTCCCACTAACCTTCTTGTAGACACAAGGTTCATCTTCATTTTTGATAAAACCAAACTATTTGAGTCCATCATCAAAATGAAGATTCCAACTTCGAGAAGCTTGCTTGTGTCCATAAATGGACCTTTGCAATTTGCACACTTTATTGGCATTCTCAGGAGTGACAAAACCGTCAGGTTGTGTCATGTACACATCATCAAGTAGCTTTCCATTTAGGAATGCAGTTTTGACATCCATTTGCCATATCTCATAATCATAGTGTGCA